>LPNX010918227.1:141191-217406 GCA_001517045.1 Pseudotsuga menziesii | reverse complement strand
AATGAATTGCATTTAGGCGTGTTATACTGCAGTGCATTCTCTCTTTCAGCATTTTGTTTTATGAAATTTTTAAGCCTGTACATGTTCATGGGCACTTAGCCCGACCTGAATCAAGCTCTTAGTCGCGTCCTCTCTACCGGTCGGAGGCATGGGGACGTGACAATTGGGAGATAGAGAACTATGAAACACAAGCAAGAGGGTGTTGGACTATACAAAAAGTGCAGAAAAAACCCACCCAACAGTGCTTCATAGTGTCCATTGTCCCAAAAATATTTGAGAAAGAAATTAGGGAATACCCTACCTTACAACCTACCAATGTAAATACTATACAAATACCAAGATACAAGGAAAGGGAATCAACAGTCATGCATGTAGAACAAGTTTCCAAAAATATTGGTGAACATGGCCGACTTCAAAGCCTAGTAGAAACTTTTACAGGACAAGTTGCTCGATGGTGGGATACCCATCAGACAAGACTACAGACCTGGACAATAGATTTGACTTACTTTGTCGAAATATTTGGAGGGAAGAAGCTAACCCAACAGGATTAGATACCTATATTCACTCAAGGACAGAATCCAAAAGATCATATTAAAATCTATGAAAAAGAGTGGAGAAGACTTGGATACAAGGATGAACGAGCATGGCCACACCTGTTTCCATTAACACTCGTCGACTTACCAAGGTATAAAATAGAAGAAGCCAGAGGTGAAACATTCTTATGGCATGAACTCATGGAAAATTTAATTAAAAATTTCAACTTTATACCACAAAATGAAAACTTGGTCAAAACAGCAAAACAAATTAAAGAATTTATCCAGTCGACTGAAAACAAACCCTTAGAAGATAACTGACAGACAATGAAATGTAACAATATACAAACTAGGACAAAACCATAGTCGACAAGACTACAATTAGAAAATGAAAATACAGAATGGAAAAGCCTCAGATGGAAATCAAACCATGTCGAAACGACCAAACCTATCTATACAATCCTTAAAGTAGAAACAACCGACAAACAGGACACCGACAGAATGACTGCAGCTGACTTCCCTGCCACATTCTCACAGTTTAAAGAAGGAATCCGACCGATCAATGAAGCCAAAGCACCAAAATGGCTAGATGCTAAAGTCAAAACTAAGGAGTTCGACATCTCAAATGATGATCGACCAAAAATGGCAAAGATTAATTACTACTGGAGTGAAGAACAAACCACAGAGATAGTGAACTTATTAAAAGAGTTCCATGATGTATTTGCTCGAGATTATAAAGACCTCAAAGGCTTAGTCCATGAAATGGGAGAAATGAAGATTGATACTAAGCCTGATGCCAGACCTGTGAAGAAAAGGCCATATAAACTAGCTCACAAATACAAAGAGATAGTCAAAAAGTAAATTGATAACATGCTTGCAGCAGGCATTATCTATCCTATCGACCAATCAAAATGGGCAATTCCAATGGTTGTACAGCCTAAGAAACATGATCTGACCAAACTAGGAGTTTGTGTTGACTTCAGGGAACTAAATAAAGTGACACTGACAGATCCATTTCCAACTCCTTATGCAGATGAAATATTAAATGAAGATGTGGGACATGAATGCTACTCATTTATAGATGGATTCTCAGTTTATAACCAAGTGCCAATAGCTAAAGAAGACCAAAAGAAGACAACCTTTGTGTGTGAATTTGGCTCATTTGCTTACAAGGCTATGCCTTTTGGATTAAAAAATGCACCTGCAGTATTTTCTAGAATTGTTGTCAAAACATTTCAGGAATATATTTACAAGACCATGGTAGTATACTATGATGATTGGACAATATAGTCCATGTTAAAGGATCATTGCAAATGGCTCAGACTTATGTTGGAGAGATGTCAACAAATTCAACTCTCCCTAAACATCAAAAAATGCATATTTGTGACCCCCATAGGGATATTGATAGGGCACATTGTCTGTAAGGAAGGTATTAAGGTTGATTTTGCAAAGATCAAAATTATCCTCGACCTAAAACCACCAGTAAACCCAAAACAAGTCAGGGTGTTTCTTGGCCACACAGGCTATTTCAAAAAATTCATTAGGTATTACTCAAATATGACCTATCCACTTGAATAACTATTAAGGGAAGATCAAGAATTCAATTGGACGGAGAAGTGTCACACATCATTTGAAAAATTAAAAAGAAAACTAGTCGAAGCACCAATCCTAAGGTTCCCAAACTGGTCGATCAAATTCCATGTTCATATTGATGCATCAGGCCTAGCAATAGGAGAAATATTAACCCAACCAGGAGATGATGGAATGGATTATCCTATAGTTTACAGTAGCAGAAAATTAAACAAGGCTGAGAGAAACTATTCGACAACAAAAAGATAAGCACTAGGAATGGTCTTTGCACTGCAAAAATATCAACATTATCTTTTAGCTAACCCATTTATATTCTATACAGACCATCAAGTACTTAAGTATCTCATCAATAAACCACTACATCATGGAAGAATCTGTCGATGGCTATTATTATTCCAGGAATTTGAATTCGAATTCGTTGTTCGACTAGGTAAGTTAAATGTCGGCCCCGACCATTTATCCAGAATTGACACAGGAGAAGAGCCGACAGGAGTCAAAGATGACTTACCTGATGCACATTTATTTTGGATAGAAGCAGTCCCAGCCGAATTAGAAGAAATAGCCCAGATATTGGAAGATGGACATGCACTAGAAGGAATGAGTACAAAGAAGAAGCAGATCTTAGCTATGAAGGCTACACCATACAGTCTTATAAATGGATTCTTATACAAAATGGGATTAGGTGACATCCTCAAAAGGTGTGTACTAGAACACGAACGAGACAACATTATGCGTGAAGCACACTATGGACCAGCAGGAGGACATTTCCAAGCAGACACAACTGCAAAGAAAATCCAACAGTCAACAAATGCAGGAACCTATCCCATTCAGTAATGTCGGGCCTACTAGAGGTCGACACAGACAAACCGCTCAAAATGGCGTATCAGCTATTTGAGAGCATGGTGTTGGCACTCCAAACTCACATGCAGGAAACAAAGGAAGAACAAAAAGAAGAAACTGCCTGACTCCTAATGGCACAGCACACCACCTTTTCTGAAGCTTATCGAGTATTGCAAGATCACATGGAGGAGTCTGTCATAATTGAATAAATACTGAGAGACTAGCCTACTTATGATGGGCAAGTCTATCAGCAAACTAGGTAGACCCGACAAGGGATTCGGGCATTGGAAAGCAGGAAAACCACTGAGGAAGCACTCAGAATGGCCATAGAAGAAAAAATAGTGCTTGAAACAGCCAAGCTGCAGAGACTAGAGAGGGAAGCACATCAGTGGGTGCAGCAAGCTATCCCCAATTTAGAAAAAGTCAACATCATCTACCCGTAGATGAAACGACTCATTGATACTGCAGAGAAGAAGGACTAGTTTATGGGTCTTGACATGGAGAGAATAGCAGAAGTCTCCATTTTCGAAAAGATGTCAATCTTGTCAAGCCTGACTACACTTACCATCGACATCCAAAAAAATTTGCAAAGTTGGATAGATTTCCAACATCACCTTGCAGTAATAGCACCAGCCATTTTCGAAGTCTATGTACAAAAGCGACCGACCATCAAACTTCACAACCCATGAAGACCAGGCAAATCACAGTAACTATTAACACCACACAGATTTTTTTTGTACCTCCTTGTTTTTTCGGGATGAAAAAATGTTTTGTTCGTGGGGGAGATGTAGAAGGACCAAGTCGATAAGTCAACTTGAATGATAGCCGACTTAGTCGATCAGCCGACGAAGTAGATGAGCCGACTTAGTCGATTAGCCGACTAAGTCGATCGACCAACTAAACTAGAGATTAGGTCGGCCACCTAAGGTCGTGTCGGTTCACCGAACCGATAGGTATTTATTTTGTAACTATTTTGTAATCATATATATTATGCTATTGAGCCAGATGAGAACTCGGTTCAGTTCTCTCTATTGTAGGGACTCATTCATGTAATATAATCTGTTAATTCACCTACGTGTTATTATCTCTTGTCTCTATTTTATATGTATTTTTTAGTGTGTATTATTGGTAACCTTATGTGATATGTGATATTACAACATATGCCTCCTCTACACCGATAATAACAAACTTTTTATTCCAAGACTATACCAATATGTCATCCTCCTCATTGAGTCTAATGCCAAGACTATAGCAATATGTCATCCTCCTCGTTGAGTCTAATAAATTTTGGACATTCCAAAGAATGGTCACCATCAGTCCCAAATTCAAATCATAGTACAAGTAAGAATGATCATTTAAAGTAGGAAACATAAATCTAATATGAGCACATTTGGTGAGTCCCAAGCTAGATAAAATAGTGAGCAAAGACATATAGAGTTTGTAAAAAGAGTCACCCCAAAAGAATCAACCCCCAAAAATTGCATTTTTATCATTCCAACCTTCCATGATAGACAATATCCTAGCCATGTGAAAGTTATGGAAAACCCACACTAGATGATGGAGCCATGAGTTACATATTTATCAACTTTCCTAATCCAATCTACTACCGAAGACGTTCTCAAATATTTTGATATGAACACATTACTCCATATACATGTTCCAATCAAGGCTCTCCAAAGACTTTTGAGACAGACATACTAAATTGAATAAGGTTCTTAATTCCCCATCCCCCAATCTACTTTGAAAGGAATATATTTTCCCAATTTACCAGAAGATATTAACTTTGTCATCTTGTCCCAACCATAAAAATTTCATCATCCTCTTTCAGATATTATGAAGGGTAGACAAGGGTACTTTGCACAAAGACATCCAGTATATAGGCATAATTTCAAGGACATACTTCATAAATATTATTCTACCCCCCAAAGATAACCATTTATAGCACCAATAGCTAATCTACTTTTCAATTTTCTAAATAAGACACGACTAGTCTTTAGTGAAGTAGCAATTTGGCTTAAGACAATTTGCCAAGTGCTTAATGCCTTTATCAATTTGATCTATTTGAAAAGAAAAATAATCCTAGAATTTTTCCAACATATGTTGTTCAATATTATGATAAAGAAAACATCAATTCGGCACATTCACCTCCATCCTCAAAGCAATACAGAAAATATTGATAATGTCAGAGTAAAACCTCCATTCCTCCTCAGTTCCTCATCCATCTAACAACACATCATCCACAAATAATAAATGAGAGACAAATTGAGAAGAAATGGCATGTATAAACAAATCCATCCCCACATGCATGATGGTAGTCAACCAAGAGATAAACATTGTGAATGTAATCATCACAGCCAACTATTAACCATTCTAGTAACACAACCTTACTGAACATAACATTACTTACTAAGGGTCATTTAAAAACCTTACTAACTGTACAAAACATTATTGAGTGTCACTTGAACAACACATTACTGACTAAGAGTATAGGAGGATTGGCATGTGCATTTAACATCAACAACCCATGTGGATCTTGATTATCCACGGTTGTAAGTGAAGGGACAATTATCAACAATGAAATGTTGTCTAATTCTAGTACTCAATTGATGAATGTGTTCCTTGTTGAGATACCTCTCTACAAATATTGATTTTTTTAGCAGCAATAACCCCAAGACATGAAGGGTGATCGTTATAATATGAAGTCATATTTCTCTTGTAGGAAAAAGAAAACCTTAAATCTCAAAAAGCATATCTTGTTCTTTGATGTTGTTGACAGAATTACATCAATGAACCCTCTTCTCACCTATCACAATTATAAATGGATCCTATTAATGCCACTTATTGGGAAAAACTAGAATTTCTTTTCTCTTTATGCTATATATAACCAGGGTGATGGCTCGAAGCCCTTAAGGAATACATTGGACAATAATGCTTCCTCAGATAATCGCTAATGGGATTTGAACTCGATATCATTCTTAGGCTAGAAAATATTTTTTAAATCTAGTTCTTCCATTTTTAATTTCTTGAAAGAGATTTGGATCAATAAAAAACACAAGTTTCAACCCATCTTTCTGCATAAGTGTTCCAAGTGCACAAGGATGATGTGATCACAACTAGTGATTGAGGCAAGAGGATTTTCACAACCCTGATCTACTCCCTTTATTTAAATTTCTAAACCGGCGCATGCTCACCAAAATTATCATGAATAACAACACCCAAATGATGTGTACCCTCAAACCATCATGAAATGATCTTATAAAGTTCAACACATTATATTTGTAGAATCTTGTGGTTCGAGGGAGGATTATGAGTGCTTCCAATTTCTCCATCATCTCATCAAGTTCATTTGGAATTTACCATTGGGTGCAACCACTCCCAACTAGGTCAAACTTTAATGATAAGAAGCACTATAAAATTTTAGCATTATCCTAAAATCTTCACTTACCAACACTTGGTAGAAACCATACCTCATATGTGCTTGGAAAGATAATTGCCATTCACAATAGGTAGAAAGAGAGATCCATGGTGCATAGTTATGTGACTAATTAATGATTCCTTAGATGTCATGGAAGAACACATAACATCACAAAAATATTGTCAAAATCATTTGTGCTTCGAAAGATAGTTACCATTCACAATAGGTAGAAAGAGAGAACCATGGTGCACAGTTCTATGACTAATTAAAAATCCCTTAGAGATTGGTAGAATACCACACATCATCCCAAATATCTTGCCATAATAATTTTATCTAAGAGGATATGGTAGTGTTCATTCTCTAATAAATATTGCATGCCATAATTTCATCTTAGAACAATATAGTTCCCAACAACCATTAGAAAAAATAATTGTGTCCCTCAAAATGTACAAGAACACCACCAATCAAGCCCATCTTCTCTTTTAGACTTAGATCTAAAATATCTCATTCCAAATATTCTTATATATGCCAAGTCTATAAAGGAAACACCTCCAAGACTATCTCATACTTAGACTGTGGAAATTCCCCCCAAAATGACACATACAAATGGATCAATCCCAAAAACACTAGTGAAGTCAATTCTACTAGGAAAACCTTGGCGAATTTCCCACTGAATGACACAATAACATACTTAAAACTCATAACTAAATTTTCCTAACCAAATAATCACAATATATATCACCATCATACCTTCAAGATTACATAGATTATGAAATATATTTTCACTTTTCAATGCCAAAGAAAACAATATTGATGTTATATCCATGGATTTAATCTACATCTTGATGGAATGTAAGCATGTACTATTGGACACACCGAACACACTGAGAGGGAGAGTGAACTAGTGTGTGTACCTTTTATTACTTTTCAAAACTTGACTATCAATGGCTTGCAAAGTACAACATTCATTAATACATGATCAACCTTTACATTTCACAAACATATGATCATCACATAAGAAGCATACATATAACACAATATTTTTACATGGAAACCCAAGTACTGGGGGGGAACCACAAAATATGTTATTTATAATATAGATATTACATTCAATGTGTTTACCATCACCAACTGGAAGGAAGCTCCAACTCCGTGATTTTCTAGAACCAACTAGAAGGAGGCTCCAACCCCCTAGTTTATCAACTCCAATTGAAAGAAGGCTAGAACCCCGTAAGGTCATGGGATCCAACCTATAGATATGACTCCAAACCTTAGTGAGAACCAACCTAAAGGAGACTACAATATCCTATTATTGCCCTATCCTGCCACCCTGATATGAATAGAAGAAATAATATGTAATGATCACTGTATCACTGTCTCTGACAACTTGTACTTGTATCTTTGTCCTTGGACTTGTATCACTATCCTTGTTTTGGTTCCTATATCTTTTCTTTTTCATCTCGTTTCACTATATCACTACCTTTGTCAACCTATCTTAATCACTATCTCTATCACAATTCCCCAATCACTATATATTTATCTAAATGCCATAATCACTGCCTCTGGCACAATTCCACTGTCAATGTCACAATGCCACAATTACTATCACGGTGTCTCAATATTTGTCACACTATATCAACATGTACATGCCTCAAGTATATACCCAAAAACAATCATCCATTGATTTCATTTGGATCCTCGATTTTTACATCATATACATTGTTGGCGCGACCCCAACCAACAAACCCGAGTCAACAGTGTTTCCCACTCTATCGAAACTCAACTCGCCACAATCTCCCTGAGCACCGGCCAGACAAGTCTTACCCCATCTGACAACACCCGCAAAGCGGATGAAGTCTCACCCGAGATGTTCAAGGGAGGGCTGACAGAACCAAGTTTATGCAGAATAGAAGAGGACTATGGGAATCGGTCATTCATCCGCTTATTTACTATATCTTACCAACTACTTCATCATCAACAAGGATATTCATTGCATCATTCATTCATAACAGAAATAACCAGGATTTTGTGCAAACAGATCTAAATGATAACATTATTCATAAGCAACAAACATCGCATCATAGATTCATGTCACACATATTCACCATCGGATTCCCAGAAATAGAAAGATAGAAAGAGACAAAAAGATAACAGTCATTCAGATCAACCTCCTTCTTCTCATATCATTTATGCGCAATCAATCACAGATTCAAAACAGACAACAATTCAATTGAGCCTCAAACTCTCAATTCTCATTCTATGATATCATCATCATCATATTACATTTGCAATTATTCTTCTATTTATAGGTTTGTGCCTTTACATTCGGTCCACTTGGGCACTTTTCTAACTAATTCTTAACTGACTCTACTAACTAATAACCAATATCCACAAAATATGGTCAAAAAGTACAAAATGTGACAAAATATTCAAAAGTATTCTATCTTCCTCCTTGCGCAGTGTCTTCTGAGATTGTGCAGCACTCATGGTACCACGCAATTGACTTGTCCCAAAACCCATGCCAACAGGCCCCCAACACAATCTTGTGGCTCTCCCTCGAGCCACGCTCGTTCCTTCATCTCCTAGTGTGCCAGTATATCATGGTTGACAGGGTGCTCAAGCATCTTCACAACAATATTTGTCTTTCCATCTTGTGCGGCTTGAAGTGCCGAAACTGCTTCTTACTGATAGTTGTGCTCCACTCTCCTAGAACTCGTTGAATTGTGCATTGTGTTCCTGCTACCTTTTCCTTGTGTTGGTATCTCGTTGCTGCAGCTCCTCAAGTGCCTTCTTCTAGGCCTCTATCTCCTGTGCCTTATCCTTGGTCAATTTCTTCATAGCTTGACGCAATTTTTCAACCTCTTTTTGCATGACATCTACTTGCTCCTTCGACTGCAAATACTAGTCACTGATACTCTTCTGTCTTGCATCCAATTCTTGGTTGAACACTTGCTGCATGGATACTAGCCTCTAGGTGTAAATTCTATTGGCATCGGAGGCAATGGTCTGCAACTGCAATTTCTGAAGCCCAAGTGCCACATGGAAAACCATTCCATCTCCTAGAACCTTGTCATCCCTTGCATTTAGGATCAGCTTGGACTCTCGAAACTCGATCCCACTTATTGTTCCTGCAGATTTTATCGAATGGGGCAAGAACTCTGGCCCCTTTTTTATTCTTTGTGGGTTTCTTGGCCTACACCCCAGACCAACTAGGAGGGATGTATCCAGGTATGTCCTTGATAGACACCCCTGATCTAGCAGAAGAATCCATAACTTCAGGGCTCGATGGCCCTATCTACGATATATCCTCTCCATACACTCTTGTGGTCGTTCTGTTCAGTTGCTTCTATGATACTAGGAGTTGGGATTCTACGCTTTCTTCTTCTTTAACGAGATAGCCTGCATAGTTGCAAATTTTTTCTTCAATTGCAATAGGTTTTAATGTTTAATATTGCTCACTGGAAATCTCAACGGTGTCTAGGTTGTTCTACATATCATCCCAATTCTCCTCTCTACTTACGAAGCTTACACCCTTTCTGGTCTGACCAACTTCCTTACTATGCTTAGCTTTCCTCAACAACCCTCTCAACCACTTGGTAACTTCTACAACTTAACATGGTTCAACTTCACCCAATGGTGTCCTCTAACCCTAGAATGCTTCTTCTTATAGTTCCAGCTCAACTCAGACGTCATTATTATCACATCAATTCCATCATTATGACTAAATCATTCATTAACTACCCGAATTCGTCATCGATTCTGTCAACTCACTAGTTGGATATGCTATCATTACACGTCACTTCTAAAAAGAGTTGTCGTTTACCTACATGAACTGTCTTTGTTGATTGTTGATGTGACGCCCGCTTGCATTCCTACAGTTGTCGCATCATGACCTCCTACTTGCGTTACTAACTCCTACTCTTGCGCAACCACTTCCTCTTGGTGTGCGCATCTGCTCGTAGCCATGCAGTTGTCATATCTTGGCCTCCTATTTATGCTACTAACTCCTACTCTTGCGCAAGCACCTCCTCTTAGTGCGTGTATCTTAATTTTTTTTTCTTGCACGGTGCATTAAGCACTGTGCGGTTCCAGCCCTATCCGATAAGGCTTCAACCGACTACCATTCACCAAATTTGGTAGTATTGTTCCAACTGCTGCAGCTAAATTGCGCCACTAGAAGTAATAGAATTGACAATATATGGGCCTAACCAATGCATTTGTAACTTAGATGGATGCTTCATAAATTTTCTGTTGTACAGCAGTACTAAATCTCCTTGTTGAAATTGTTTGTTCTTTATGTGGCGATCATGCCAAGCCTTCTGGCGATCCTTCTCGACGCACTGATGGAAACCTACTATAAAGAGATCCTCTTCAATATGTAGTAACTATGATGCGTGTGCCTCTAGCACTGCTTTACCATCCATTCCTATCACAGCTGCAATGCACAGACTGAGAACAATGTATTCCACAGGCATGACTGCCTCTTTCCCATATACCTATTTGAATAGTGTTTGGCCCATCAATTTCTTGCAAGTGGTGTGATATGCCCACAGTACTATAGGGATATTCAAGTCCCATTCATCGTGGTTAGCATTACATACCTTTGTAAGCGCATGCTCCAATATCTTATTGAAAGCTTCAACTGTTCCATTCACATGCGTATGATATGGGGTACTTTACTTGTGTTGTATCTACAATTCTTCTGTCAGCGCGCTTACTATGTGGTTGTTGAAATGACCACCCTGGTCACTCATCAGTATCCTTGGCCATCCAAACCATGTCACAATATTATCAAATAAGAACCTGTTTGTTGTCGCACCTGGTTGTTGTCGCAGTGGTGCAATCCATGACTAGTGCTGCCTCTTCCCATCGCGTCAGATAGTATTTTGTTGTGATTATATACTGTACACCAGTTCTCTTCCCTAGTAGGTTGATTGGACCCACAAAATCCAAAACCCATTTATCAAAATTATGCAAGGTTACTTGTGGTACAAGTGGCATCTCATCCCTCCACGATGGTTTTCTAGTTTGTTGACAAACATCACAGCTCCATGCATAATATGATGCATCATTATGTAAAGTGGGCCACCAAAGTCCTGCACGAAGCACCTTCCTTACAGCAGCTCGTCCTTCGTAGTGTCTACCAACAACTCCCACATGTGCTTCTTCCAAAATCTGTCATTGTTCATTTGGTAGAAAACAATGCTGCAAAATCTCAATTGAGCCTAGTTTGTATAACTTCCTAGCAATCAACTGAAAATATGAGGCCTTGACTACCAACTACTTATTCTGTCTTTTTGAAAAATATTTTGATGCAACTCATGTTTCCAAGAAATGGATTATTTGGTCAAAATAATCATCCGCTATGTCGACTCTGAACAGTTGCGCATCCGATAGTCCTTCGTCGATGTTTGTTGGTTCTTCACCTATCTCAATCTGAGACAGATGATAGGGGCCAACATTCAAGCAACTCGGATTCACAATTATTTCAAAATCAAACTCCTGAAAGAGCAGTAGCCAAAAGCATATCTCCCCCCCACAACAACCTGGGAAAATATCTCAGGTGCATTCTTCAACCCAAAGGGCATTACTATTGTTGAGCTGCAAAAAGACCACATTTTATTCATCTTTCCTATACCATTTGTCACCGTATCCCGATATTATTCTTCCATAAAACCATTAATATTCACCACTTTCATAATAAATATGGGTTTATATTACCATTTTCCATATCATTTATTTTTTAGTATTTTGAGTGAATTTGTGGTTAATTATTGAAAAAAATAACATATTTTCATTATACTTTAAAGTTGGGTGAGTTTGGTGATGTTTACAGGTGTATTTGAAGACTTTAACAAGCTCAAAAGTGACCACCTAGCCTCAGATTCAAATTTCATCTTCCATATGTGAGCTAATTTCAAGGAGAAGATTATGGAAATGTGGAGAGAATATCTCATCCAATATTTGTTGAGGATTTGAAGGGATGAGTTGTAGATTTGTTGAGGATTTTGAGGGATAAGTTGAGAGAATAGTGGATCTATAATTATCATCATTTATCTTGAATTCATGTATAAATATGAGGGCTCTCTCTTCATTTTGGTTAGAGGCCTCTCTCGTGGTTTGGTAGTAGAGAACTAGTTCATCTTTTTAGATAGTCATGGATTTGATCTTGTTGTAATATGTTTCATGTTTTAGAATAGATATTTTGATCTTTTCATATTTTGATGTTTTGTTTATGAATTGTTAGCATAAATTTATCGTGAGCTCACAAGTTAATGTTATTTGTTTTATGTCAGCTTATTTTATGCAATTTCATGCTTTCTTAGATCAGATTTATTTCTTGCAATTTCTTGCTTTTCTAGATTAGATTTTGTTCATGTCATTTCTTGCTTTTCATGTCATTTCTTGTTTTCATAGATTAAAATCAATTTCAATTATAGATTAAGTTAACAATACTCTGCCCCTGCATATATTTTGTCTGTACCTCATAAATTTATGCTCTTTCTAGATTGACAATTAAATCGTTGGATATATGTTATTATTTGTATAATTTTTTCCCCAACATTTTGGCGTCATTGTCGGGGAGGTGCTAAAAGGGATCAAAGTTTAGATAGATAGATAGATTACTTTTACATTATACAGCAAGGGGGAGGGGAAAATGGTAAGACACAAGGACGACTTCACTATGAAATTTCCAAGATTTTCGTGGTGTAACATCCAAACACATCCACTATAGTGGGGTGCCCCAAAGCCTTGTTGCCCCTTTGTTTTCGCAAGTGTGTTTTTCTGTAAAGTATTTTCATTTTGTGTAAAAGCGAGTTTGTTTTATGCAAGTTTTCATTTTTCATTTTCAGTTTTGTAGTGTAAAATTTGGATTACTTTCATTTTTTGGGCTAGCCTTTATTTCACACTAACTTGTACCAATTCATTTTTGTTTTGTACAAATTTTTGTGCACTTTTTATTTCTACATTTGCACTCGTTCTGTACTAACCCATCTCATTCTGTTTTTTTTTTTGCATTTGTCATGTACTCATTTTTTATCTCTTTTCTTTTTTTTTATCATTTGATTTGATTTTAGTAAAATAATGAGCATAAGCCTAGAGCAGCTCACTCAGATCCTAGCAAAAGTCAGGATCTCCTCTTCTCAAGAAGAGGAGATCTTGACAACAATCAAGGATGAAACCCCTCTTCCTGAAAAAAACAAGGAAGAATCAACAGTTGAAGAATCATGCATATCAGATGAAGAACACATGTTTGAACTGAATATTGAAGAGGATGAATAAGGGATCTCGAGTGACCATCATGCAAACGAAAGGTGCATCAAAAAATGGTTCCAAGTAAGTATTAGGTTAGATCAGTTTTGTTTATGTTTTTACTCTGTTAATTTACATTTACAATACCTAATTTCGCATACTTTTGAATACATTAGGTTTTATTTTGTAAAATCGTATGTAAACATTCTTTTACTGTTTTTACATGTATGGTTCCATTGGAAATTTCACTATACTTAGATGATTGTAAATTTTAATTAGAATAGAGCAAGTAGATTTTAGTTTTTATTTCTAATTTAAAATTAACATGCATGATGCTTTCATTTTCTCTAATATTTCTATTTACTAAAATTCTCATTTTTTCTTCTTAATTACTATTTTGTTTTTAATTTTGAAATCTTGATCTCTTTTTATTCTGAATTTTCAGTCATGCTAGGGATACAAATGTATTAAGAATTAAGGTTTAGAAAATGAAATGAATGAATTAATAAACAAATAAAAAAATTAATAAATAAACAAATAAATATATACTAGTTTTTTATTTTCTATATAGTTCTTTTATGCTGCTTTGATTATTTTAGTTTTTTTTTTAAATGAAAATTTAAAATTTAAAATCAAATTTTTACTCTTTGATCAACATCTATTTTTTTTTAACTTTGTTAAGAATAAAAATCTATTTTGCACCTAGGAATGCTTTAAATAAAACAAAGTTTAAGAAAAATATATAACAAGAATTATATATATATATATACCAATGTTTCTTTGTTACTCTTCTAAGTTTTAATTTCGATAAAGTTATTAATATATACGTTATTAAATAAATCAAAATTTTCAAATTTTTAAAACAAATTTGTCTTCTACTTTAATAAGTTAGTAAATATATAATAATAATAAATAATAAATAAATAAAAATTGAAACCTTTAAAATAAATAATAAACATTAAAACAATATTAATATTAGAAAGAAAAAATGTGTTAAATTTTTTTTTATAAATAAAACAGATAGTTCAAAAGAGCTTCAACTGACCATCTGAAACCTGCAAACAGTCTACCATCTGAAACATGCAAACAGTCTCTCATATATATATATATATATATATACAAAATAAAATTTTCGGAAACCCTAGCTGTCTCCACACCTTTCAACCCTCCATCGGCTCCTGCATCACCAGTTGATATGGTTCCTAATGCCATTTATAAGCATAAGAATTTTCACAATTTTTTGAAAGTAAATTACCAACGATCGACCCTCACAAAAAGATTCTCTCGCTGCCATGACTTGAGATACTCCTCAGGGAAGAAACGAGATACCTTGCAGTCATCAATTTATCCCATAAGTGTTGCTGCACCTGATCATGAGAAATTATTAACCCTAGACATCACGAACACGCCTATGAGGATGCTCTCCTTCTGCAACCCTCTTGGCAATTACATCACTAAAAATCTTGGTAACTCGAGAACCGTGGAGTGCTTATGAACCAACGGTATTACATAGGGAAATTCGAAAACGTTTATAATTAATGCATGTAAGCTGGAGAAGATCCTCGATTCCACTCTTGGTCGATTGTTGGGATGCTTAACCGTGCGATTAATATCAACTCTATTTTAGGGATTGATATTATCAATTTGACACAATTTGGGGGCTTCTAGCATCAGCTGATTGGTGCTTGATACAACAACCCACACATAGGATTCTAGCCAACATCTCATTGCCGAGATCTCTTCCATGATTTCTGACCTTTCGTAAATCTGTCTCATTACGTGGAGCAGTTCTATCTTCTACTAAATCAAGAGTGCTCATCGCATTTAACTTGGCCTTTGTTTCAACCAACTAGCTATATTAGATGGATGTTTTGAAGTTGCCGATTCAATAACAATCCACTCAGAATATTTTGTGATAGGATATCGAATCAGGTTGTTGGCTATTTTTACTCTCAAATACCATTGCATGATGATTGAATTTCCAGAATAGAGAATAGTATGGCACCGATCTTATCACTTCGAACAGTTTTCATCTTCACTAATAGTTTCTATGCGTGTTGGTCAGTCATATTATCTTTTCGGCTCCTTATCACTGTCTTCCTATGCTGAAGCGTGCATCAGATCCGTTTACGGGCACCAGTAGTAGCTTTTCTAGCAGCACCCACCATCAAGGCATGCTAATCTCTACAAAATGATGGAATAGCCTACATATTAGAAATTAAATACAACTCCGGTCCAACTTCAGCAACCTGAGAAATCACTGCGAGGAGGAGCTTATGAAGCTCGTAGTTGACCGCTACCCAAGTGTAGGTCCCGTCCGGGGGTATAAGAGAACTCTTTCTCATTTATGATTGAACGGCTATCATAAATATTGATGGTGTGCATGCATGTACGTAGGATTGAAGATTCTTCAAGGCTGGGCCGAAGAAATGTAAGCTTGAGAGCCGCAGCCATTGCATTTACGTTAATAAATATTTTCGAGCAGCGTATTCTCCTTTCTGAGTTGGGGTATCAAATTCATTCTAACCTCAAGGCATGCGAGTTAATAATTATCATTGTCGATTGAGATTGAATTTCATGCTCAGGTATTCTCCTTTCTAAGTTGGAGGATCAAATTCATTCTAACCTTAAAGCATGCGTGTTAATAATTATCATTGTCGATTGAGATTGTATTTCACCCCTAGGGATTTAGAAATGGATTCCACATGTCTTTGAATTATGTGTATGTAATAATTATTTTATTTTTTTAAATAATTATTTCTTATATTATAGTTTGACTGGCGGTGCCTACTTCTCTCTTCTTTGGTGGTAACTTGGGTAAATAAATTTGTCGCTTATAAAATTTAATATAAATTATCATATGTTCGCTTATTACTTCTTATTTTCTTTAATATAAATTATCATATTTTTTTAAAAGTTATTATTAAAATTAAATTTTCCAGTTTCTTGCTTAATCCCTGTTACTGGTTGCTTGCCCAGGGAATTCTGCCTAGATATTGACTTCCTCAATCTTATGGGTGGTACGAATGGTACTATATGTCCTTCCTTCTGCCAAAAATATGGGACCCTTTATTCTCCTCGCCTTCGTAAATATGTACTCCTTTGTAGATTAAGAAATCAAAATCAGTGAGTTGAATGAGTTGTTCAAGAGTGCAAGCAAGAATGATATAATTACTATGGTTGTTTTAAATTTTTTTTAATTTTCATTTTTATGTTGAGTAATTATTTAGTGTAAGTTCTTTTCCATTTATTGTAGGTTACTTTTTATAAGGTTTAATAATAATTGATTTCTTTCTTTTATTTAATAAAATTGTATCTATTTATTCATTTTTAGTTTTAGATTTCTTATATGATTAGGTTTTTTTAGATTTAAACTATTTAGCATATAAATATTTATAATAATAAAGCTTTTATATTTAAATATATCAAATTTATTGGATATAATTACTATTAACTATGAATATTATAATTTTAAAAACATTATTATTTGACATGGGTTACTTTAACTTTAGTTTTATAAAATACAATATTAAATCAATTTATATTAATAATATCTATAATGTATCTATATCTTTTTAATTTAATATAAATATATTTAATTGATAAACTCTATAATCTTTTGAATATAAAGTACAGAAGATAATATTAATGTATTTAATAATTATAGTTATAGTATTTTTACTTTTAGTTGTAAATTTGTAATATATTTTTTTTATTTTTACTAAATGTATGATTGATTAACCAATTAATATGAGGTAAATATTAACTAGCATAAGAGGTAGGTGTTAATTTTGTTTATTTATTATAAATAATAAACAATAATATTTTATAACAATTATGGCAATGGAGAAAATTATTTTCTTAATATTAATCAAATTGACATAATAATATGACAAATTCATAAAAGTTGTGTTAATCCTTTATGGCAATCAAGTTTTTTTTTTTTTTTTTTTTTTTTTTTTGCGTTTCCGAAGTTGTTAAATTCATTTTTTTTTCTTATCTCCCCAATTGTTAAGTTAATTTATTATTTTCATCCTTTTATATGGTTAATTTATTTGTGGGATTTCACTTTTAACATACATTTACTAGCACTGTTCAAATAGATAAAAAAATAAAAATAAAAATTATAAAAACTTTACTTTGTTTTATTATAAAAAAATCAAAATAAAAAACATAAAATAATGCTATAAAATTAATATGCGTCTTTGAAACCGAAGGCAACTACTGTCGCAACTAATTTTTATTTTTGCACAATGGGACCTGGCACATCTTTAGTTGGGGGGGGTTGTATCCGCATGGTCATTGAAAGTGCTAAACTTATCATAGAAATCGCTTATTTCACACACTCATCTCTAATCCAGATTATTAAGATAGTATGTTTTTAAAGGGTTTGACCACTGAAAGGGTCGACCCTCTCTCCCTATTGCGCAATCATTACACCAAAATGCATATTCATATCTATATACATAAAGTTATAAGATTAAAATAAGCACATAAAATTTGTTTTTGTAAATAAATCAAATCTAAAATTATATATAAACAAAAACAAGTTCAGAAATAATAATAAAAAGATTATGATAACATTACAAAAATAAAAAATTAAATTAAATTAAAAACTAAAACATATAAATAAATAAATAAATTAGGTAATAAATAAAATCATAAAATTATAAATTATAAATAAACTTGGAATCTTTTCAAAATTTTATGATTGTTGTGCTAACTTGTTTTCGTAAGTCACTCAGAAATAGGTTTCGACAAGAAGGGTTGCTACTTTCAGGTATAAGAGCATTTTATTTATTCTCTTCGACTTGGTTTGTTAAGCACATATTTTCCTATATTTTCAATGCTCTCACAAGTTGGTTGCAGGAAAATGCTAACCTTTTTATAGACTTATAGATGAATGAATGGGGTGCATAATTGATTTCTAGAATTGTAGAAACTTTTCAGAAAAAATGCTCCATTAATAGCTTGAAAAAGTTGAGTTTCCACTATGTATGTCGTGACATTTTGCTGCCACAAAGAAGCCTTTTAGAAACCAATTGTGCCATGTCATGGCTACTTACCATTTTTCCTTCCAAGCTTATTCATCATCCATGTTAGAGTCTACTTTTTCACCGCCTTATACATCATGATTTCCCACATGTCTACCTTTCTGAGTCGCACACGTTTTTCCTCATTTTCAATTTATCTTTTTCCTTATGAATAAAACCATTCAACTTCCTTTCCATGACTACATTTCTCTGTTATCCCTGCCATAAAAACTATTTGACCATCAGATCTTTCATCTATAGTCCTACCACTCATTATGTACAACTCATGTTGACTGATGTGGGATTCCTTAAGGCCCACCTTTCAACAAGTATTGCTCCATTGACCTCAGCACCTTATCTGGGATAGAGACTAGAGTTCATTTTTAGTACCTTGAGGCTTGCATGCCTTAATGGCAAGTTCTCTCGCTGAAAATCATGGGAATACATCAATGTCCCTTGATCGTTAGATCTTGCAAGTGGCTCAACATCAACTCATTTATTCACACTTTGCATGATGTACTTAAGTACCATGGCACTCATTGACATCAATGGTGAGATTGCCTCGCATTGGTTAACAACATTCATCAATGGTCGATAATCTAATGATTTCTTTCCATGTTCGACATCAACACATTTATTCACATCGTAAGAATTGTACCATCGAGTTTTGTAGTGGGTGAAGACTATATACTTTGCATGACTCCATCAGTAGTTTTACATCAGCTTACTTCAGCCATATGAGAGTACCACAATTCTACTTTCAGCTCTCATCTTTTACTTCATCCAACCAACTGAGAAGTTCAGATCCTTCACTTCACATTCTATTATTCAGCAGCAACAACCACATTCCTATTGCATAAGTTCATCAACTTTTTGGGTAAGTGGAGGTATGTTGTTTTCTAATCTTTAACCATGTAATTCCTTAAATGCTAGAAAATGAATGAATTTAGAAAATTCCCTCACTACATTCTTTTCTCCTTTTCATAAACCTAACACATCTTAAGTTGGGGGGGGTACTATTCATTACCATTTTACATATTCATCATCTCATTTACCCTTAATCAACATGTCTTTCCCAAACTATGCTATATATATTGTCATGATTCATAATATGAAAAAAAGGATTTCTAATATACATTGATGGTTCATCATGTCTAATGCATGTATACTTTTAAATCTTATGTATTGCAACAAAAAGAAAAAATATATAAAATAAAACGAGAAAATGTTGTTAACACAAGAACCAACATTTGTTATACTTATGGTTGTCACACAAGAACCAACCATAAGAAAAATTGTTGCCATTCATGCATTTCAAAACATGGAATGATTTACTGTTACATACAATCATTATGTGAAGCCCAGCTACAAAGATAAAATTTTTAAAGAGAATCAATGCATAGTTGCATGAGGACATGCAACCAATTAAGTTGGGGGGAATGTTGAGCCACAAAAATACCACATTTTATTCATATTTCCTATACCATTTGTCACCTTATCCATATCTTATCCTTCCATAAAACCATTAATATTCACCACTTTCATAATAAATATGGGTTTATATTGCCATTTTCCAAATCATTTATTTTTTAGTATTTTGACTGAATTTGTGGTTAATTATTGAGAAAAATAACATATTTTCATTATACTTTAAAGTTGGGTGATTTTGGTGATGTTTACAGGTGTATTTAAAGACTTTAACAAGCTCAAAAGTGACCTCCTAGCCTCAGATTCGAATTTCATCTTCCAGATGTGAGCTAATTTCAAGAAGAAGATTATGGAAATGTGGAGAGAATATCTCATCCAATATTTGTTGAGGATTTGAAGGGATGAGTTGTAGATTTGTTGAGAATTTGAAGGGATGAGTTGAGAGAATAATGGGTCTGTAATTATGATCGGTTATCTTAAATTAATGTATAAATATGAGGGCTCTCTCCTCATTTTGGTTAGAGGCCTCTCTAGTGGTTTGGTAGTAGAGAACTGGTTCATCTTTTTAGACAGTCATGGATTTGATCCTGTTGTAATAGGTTTCATGTTTTAGAATAGATATTTTGATCTCTTCATATTTTGATGTCTTGTTTATGAATTTTCAGCATAGATTTATCGTGAGCTCACAAGTTAATGTTATTTGTTTGCTGTCAGTTTATTTTATGCAATTTCGTGCTTTCTTAGATCAGATTTATTTCTTGCAATTTCCTTCTTTTCTAGATTAGATTTATGTTCATGTCATTTATTTCTTTTCATGTCATTTATTGTTTTTATAGATTAAATTCAATTTAAGTTATAGATTACGTTAGCAATACTCTTCCCCTGCATATATTTTGTATGTACCTCACAAGTTTATGCTCTCTCCGGGTTGACAATTAAATCGTTGGATATATGTTATAATTTGTTTAATGTTTTTCCCCAACAAATCTGTATTGGAAACAACCCCATTCAGTGACAAATGATGTTTTATGTTGATCTTCTTTTACGATTCTTATCTGGTGGTATCCAGAAAATCCATATGTAAAAAAGTACATCTCCTGACCGCCTACTCTTTCAAGTACTTCATCTGTGAATGGTGTTGGAAACGGGTCATGCATACAGGCATCATTCAATTTTTTGAGGTTGACACAGATTCAAAATTCACCGGTTTTCTTGTCTTGGACCACCATAGGACTGATCCATTCTAATTCTTCCACTGGCTCAATGATTCCAGCATCCAACATCCTATCGAGCTCATCTTTAACCTTCTCCTTGTGTCGTGGATTCAAGCGGTATGGTCTCTGTCTTACTGGTTTCACATCGGGCTTTAATGGAATCTTCATCTCTCCCAGATGACCCAGTATTCTTTTCATTTCAGAGAATTTGGTTGGAAACAGATCTTGGAATTCATGCAGTAGATCTGTGATCTTTGCCATAGTCTCTTCATCCCAGTAGTCCCGAACACTTGCAAACTTTGGGTTCTCCTCTGTCCCAATGTTAACTTTTCTAATATTCAACGGTTGATTCATGGGATCATTTGGTATATCTAGTTCTATGACATCCCTACTCCCTTCTGTCTCCAAATATTGATATTTCGTAGCTCATTGTCATCCTCGGGTTCTCCAAACACATTGTAACATTCCATCATCAATTGCATATGGCAGTGCGTGTGTGGATCCCCTGGATGCGCAGCCGACACTAATTTTAATACCACATCCTAGATGATCTGAAGTGCATTATTGACATCAGGATTGGCATCCGTGAAACTAAAAGTATGAGTAAAGCAACCCGCCATCTCTTCCCAAGTGGTTATCTCTCTACGCAACTCTGCTGATATATACCATGACCTTTGCATTTCATCCAAGGTTTAAATAAAGGCATGGACCCATTCATCCTTTGGTCACGATGCCCACGGTGTTTGGAATTCCATCAAATGGCCGCTAGGGTCATGCTGCCCATCATACTTCCCAGTGTGGTACACTTATCTGTCACCAAGGTGAACTGTCATCATCCGTCAACACTGCTCCCATCCATTAATATTATTTTTATGGGTCACCCACCAGCGTGCTGGAGTGGCCTTCAGTGCTTCTTCCATCACCAACAATCGTTGCGGTTCTGATACCTTTTCTTCAAACTCCATCAAGAATGCAGACAGCTCAGGTATACCTTCATAAATTGGTAATTCGACAATATCAGTCACGACATGGTACAACGAATGCGTGACCAAACCACACTTCCTGAATGATACCATGTGCATGTGGTTTTATCATTTCTCTAACGCATCGTCAAAATCGGAAGAGGAAAAACTAGTGCTGCGCCAACCGAGTTCTCCGTTAGCAGTTGGGTGGATGTAATCTTCAGAAATATTGTAAGCATGATCCCATCCTCTGTGTTATGTTCCCATTTTGATAGCACCATGAAGTAGATCGAACCCCATGGGTCCCAGTGACAGGTTGAATTAAATAATTATGAGGTGTTAAGATGAGGCAATTAATTAATTAGGAGTGTGCATTTAAATTTATCCATAGTTGCTACCCACTTGGATTAAATAATTATGGAGCATTTAATATTATTGGTGCAATTAATATTTTTATTTGTTATGGTAAATAAATGGATAAATTGTCCCACCAATTCGAATTAGTAGATATTATTGGAGGAATTACTTGGGGTAGAAGTCAAGTAAGCACTAGAGTCCAAAAATGATGCCAAAAATGAGAAAAGATGAATATTTTAGGAAAAGTAGCATAAATCCAGAAAGCAAGATAAAACAGGAAAATCAGGAAAGTTTAGAAAAGAAGAAAAGTCAAAAAAAGAGGAAAAAAAAAGAAATCCAAAGCAAAGCAAAGCAAGGAAAGTATGTCCACTCATGGGTGACCTATTCTCACAGGTCATCAATCCAAGTAACATGCTCAACAAGTCAACATTAATTCTATAAAAGAAGTATTCCAACTCCCTTTCACATATTTTTCTAGTTTGGTTGTTGAGTATGTTGAGCTATGCTTATATGAGCATTCCTTCTGAGTGATGTGCCTCAGACTATTGGGAGATGAGCCCCAACCTTCCCTTCCCCTTTCCTTTCATCCTATTCTCTTCTATTGTAGGTATGGAGCACTATATTTCAGCCATTAAATTATTCTCATAGATATTTTCATCCTCCATCACACTCAAGTCGAGCTCTGTTGAAGCCCATGCTTCACCTATGCTCTCAGCCCTTTGTTGCTCATGTTTTGGGCCTCTTGCCCACCATTTTGGAGTATCCTTTGTAATGGTCAGTATATTATATTATTTTTTATGTGTAACAGCATATAACTCTATTATTTATATTTATCAAGTCGAAATTACTCTTTCCATAAAAAATTTACCTTCATATTCACCTAAAAAAACTTGTTTTATCACTGTATGGGGGAAAATTGATGGATCTGAGTGCAAGGTTGTGGGAATGATTGGAGAGATTTTATATGTTCATTTAAGTCTTATTCATCTTTTTTATACTTCATATGTATTTAATAAATCAATATTCTACGAATTAAATGGTTTATTTTAGACCCTATCTAGAATGTTAGTTTTAAATGACTAGTCTTGCAGTTTTTGATGTAAAATGAGTTATGTTCACTCAAATCAAGACCTATAAGATCCTATGGGTCAATTATAGACACAAATTCCAATACATAACTACAGAAACATTTTTTTGTTTGGTCCGTACTTCCTTTTGGGATCCTCCACTGTGCACGGTTTCACTAAGCCAAAATTGCCAAAAACCCCAAGTTCTTCCAAAACTCCTCAGAAATTTCCAAAAATTATAAACACTGTCCAAAATAATTTTTTATGTTGTATTAATTCTTGAACAACCCTCTTAAATTTTCCAAAATCCCATGGTTGAAAAAGGTCGAACTACTCTTCCTAGTTTCACGGTTTGGCTGCCCAGAAGTGTGGAAGTAGGTTTCCGCATAGCGAATTATGAAACCTAAATGGAACCAGATATAAATGTTTTAGGGAATATGAAATTATATGTCATAAATATCTTTGGTTTCTTCTCCTTGCACTCCTCTTGTCTGCAAAATTTCCTAGCAAAACCCTTGATTTGCCCAGTCTGAAGAGGCTCTGAGTGGTTTAATTTAAAAATCAGAAATTTAAATTTAAATTACATAATTAGATAGTGTTCAGGTATACATACCAAACTTGGGACATTACATTTCTATTAGAACACTTTCCTTGGCTCAACCTGTGGAAAGTAACTCTCAGTGGAAAAGTAGCTTAGCAATATCTTCAAGTTACAGTTGTGGAATTAGTTCCAGTCATGGAAGATTTAGACTTTGAGTTGTATGAGGAAGAAGAGCATTCAAAAATGGATGATAGATAATATTTAATAATTTTGATGCAAAGAATGTTGAAAGGGCTAAAATATGTATCACAAAGCATCATCCAGTCAGATCAAGAGACTAGAGAATTCCTTGCCAAGCAGTTAAGAAAACATGGAGAAGGGAGTAGTAGTGTATCTCAACTTGAAAGAAATAAAGTTGGAGTGTCTATGTTTTCAAAAACATTAACACATGTAGTTTATTTGAAGACTAAGAAGCCATCAAGAGAGGAACTAAGTTTTTCCACGTCTCAAAGTAAAGGGGAAGAAAAGAGGACTAAAAGTGAAGATTCATTAGAGCCATCTCCATATGGTTTCTTTGAGAAATTATTTGGGTTTTCCCAAAAGAGAGATAAACCTATTTGCAACATCCATGAGGATTATGAGTCACCAAATCCTTCGTCAGAAGGAGATGAATAAGATCCATGCACAACTAAAGATCCAATAGTCCAACATCTAGTTGTTGGTAACGTGGAAGGTGAAATGACTCCAAATTTCTTTGTGGTTGATTTCAAGATAAGTGCAGAAAAGATGGGGCAAATTGATGATGGTGAGACATCTTTTGGATCTGATCCAAAAGAGAAACACAATTAATATTTATAGTCACCCCTTGAGCCTCACAAGGAAGCATAAATTGAGCACATCTTAGTAGGGTGTGAAGCAGAGAAATGGGTGGGTGAACAAGCCATCATAATTCCACCAAATAAGGAGGAGAACATGACACATGGTGATTTAGTGCATTCTTATTTTTATGCTTCATTGTGTAAATCTGATATGGTAGCCACTTTCAGTGAAAATTTCAAAATGTTTGAGCCCCCTAGTGATGAGGTTCAGAATTCTGATGTCAAAAATGAATGCAGTAGGAAGGATGAAACTTTCAGAGAATATCTTTCTGGTGCACCTAGGATGAACAAGCACTTAAGTTGCAGCCAAAATTATGTTCTTGAGGACTTAAAATATGAAAATATTGCAGCAACAACATATGGATCAGATTTCAAAACCTTGAGTGCACTACATGAAATCGATCTGGTGTTGAAAAATGAAGAGGATGAACATCTACAAGAACCTCATCTTCTTGAAGGGTCATTGAAGATGGATGAAAAGAAGATCCAAGAGGCCCTGAAACTTCTCCATGGCACTCATGCTTCAGTTTCAAATATGTGTTTGGAAGCTGCTCTAATGGAAGACCAATCTTCCTTTGAAGCCATGGATAAAATCCAGAAAGCAATGTCCACAATCAAAGGTAATTTCTCACAACCCCTTTCAAATAAAAATGGCATGTTTGAGCTTGTTGTGTTATTGCGGGAACAATCACTGCATGATGAAAAAGGTATTTGCATATGTGAATAAGAGAACTACAATCTCAAAGGTGATTTTCTGGCCACCCAAGATTATTTGAGATACACCCAAAGTTCCCTCTTAGAATCACAAATGAAGATAGAATAATTCCAACAAGAGTGGCAAGAATTGACTGAATCCTCAATATTTCCTGAGAGTCATCCGTTTTGGGTAAATGGCATAAAATATTCCATGGAGGAACCTCATGAGTGGGTGTACCATGAGGAGCATTATATTCGGTATGTGCTTGAAGAGTGTGCAGAACAGTTTGATGAGATCTAAGCACTTCATTTTCCAAGGAAACTTGAGTTGTTCCTTGAAGACGGTCACTCTCCCATGTAAGAGTGGGATGAGAGCACCCAATTTGGGTCAGCCAATAATGAAAAATTTGCAGCCATAAGTCTGATTATTGAAGTTTGCAGACATGCAAATAAGGTTCAAAATTCTTTCCCACATGTCTTAGATTCAGCGACACCAATGGGGAATGAACAGTGGGTGAAGAAATTTTTATGGTTTGTGTCACGTGCACAATAGGGTGTTCATGATTTCTCCCCATGGGAGATATATCTTATTGTAGACAATATGGCTGATTATAGATCATATAAATCAACAAGCAAAATCTC
The DNA here is from genome assembly GCA_001517045.1 of Pseudotsuga menziesii. NCBI lineage: Eukaryota > Viridiplantae > Streptophyta > Pinopsida > Pinales > Pinaceae > Pseudotsuga > Pseudotsuga menziesii. The sequence continues at coordinate 190,956 of LPNX010918227.1, read as the reverse complement.
TTATTCATCCACTCGATGGTTGGATAGAGGAATCATTGAAGAGGAAAATTTGGAAGGTAAAATTTTATTGTCTTGTTGCAAAAAAATTGTTTTTAATATCGCTGATATTTCTATGATTTACAAGCAGCAGAAAAGGTATGTGTGTGCAGCCACTTTTGACAAGAAGGCATCATATCTACACTTACTTTAAATGTGTGGGTCAATTGATGGGGTTTTGCACCCTTGGAATAATGGCAATGAGTTGAGCCATTGGAGGAAGAGGGGAGATCCTGTTGAGTTCCATAGAGACCATGATACCTCGTTATTTGAGGGAAACATGAACATGACTGATTTTGATACAACTTACTCTCTTTTGGAATAGCATTTTAGGACATGGGATCCTCACCCTTGTCACTTGAGTTTCATGCATAACACACTTGTTCCTTGTGTGCATTGGTCACATGAGAACATTTCGGTTGGAATGGAAATACTGGTGGAATTGTGGCCTCACTTTTTGGAGGGATATTTGGGGATGTATAGTATTTCTTTGATTCATCCCTACATTGGAGAGTTGCATATATTGATTGAGGGGCCCTCAAAGCTTCAATTTTACATTTAAAAGGATGATTTTCCAATATGGTGGTATGATGTTTTCATCTTTCCCAACATTTCATATGATGCTGATTTTTTCTTGTTACTAATGTTTGGGGAGATGCACCATGAACTGTGGGATCTAGGAACTCTTTTGCTTAACAGATTTTGTTGGATGGTATTCCTATCCATGGGAGTTACATACAAGCAATGGGATCCTATCATTGTTTGTGCTTGGAGAAGTTGTTTGCATGTTTGCATGATGGAGAAAGCCAACCCTCTTTTGCACCAGTTCATCTATGTTGCACTTGGTTTCAGTTTCCCACATAGGGAAAACCTCCTTGGATGGACTTATAGTTTACATAGTAGTGGTATATTTGCATTTCTGATATTCTTATGGGATCTTGGCACACTTTCCAGTTACTTCACTTGGATAGAAGTAGGCATGTTCAGTTACAAATGTAGTGAATATTTTCTTGGAGAGAGAATTATGATCACAGTAGTGCAGCAAAAGCATGATGGACCTCTTGGGATACTTTTCTTTAGTACAAGAAATATTGCGAAGGGAGGACAATCATGTTCCCATTTTGATAGCACCATGAAGTACATCAAACCCCATGGGTCCTAGTGGCAGATTGAATTAAATAATTAATGAGGGGTTAAGATGAGTCAATTAATTAATTAGGAGTTTGCATTTAAATTTATCCATAGTTGCTACCCACTTGGATTAAATAATTATGGAGCATTTAATATTATTAGTGCAATTAATATTTTTATTTGTTATGCTAAATAAATAAATAAATTGGCCCACCAATTCAAATTAGTGGATAAGGTTGGAGGAATTACTTGGAGTAGAATTCAAGTAAGCACTAGAGTCCAAAAATGATGCTAAATATTAGAAAAGAGGAATATTTCAGGAAAAGCAACATACATCCAAAAAGTAGGATAAAATAGGGAAAGCAGGAAAGTTCAGAAAAGAAGGAAAGTCATAAAAAGAGGAAAAAGAAGGAAATCCAAATCAAATCAAAGCAAAGAAAGTATGTCCACTCATGGGTGACCTATTCTCATAGGTCACCAATCCAAGTAACTTGCTCAACAGGTCAACATTAATTCTATAAAAGAAGTATCCCAACCCCCTTTCACATATTTTGCTAGTTTGGTTGTTGTGTATGTTGAGTTATTCCTATGTGAGCATCCCTTCTAAGTGATGTGTCTCAGACTATTGGGAGATGAGCCCCAACCTTCCCTTCCCCTCTCCTTCCATCCTATTCTCTTCTATTGCAAGTATGGAGCACTATATTTCAGACACTGAAGTATTCTTAGATATATTTGCAGCCTCCATCACATTCAGGTCTAGCTATAGTGAATCCCATGCTTCACCTATGCTCTCATCCCTTTGCTGATCATGTTCTAAGCCTCCTTCCCACCATTTTGGAGTCTCCTTTGAAATGGTCAGTCTATTATATGATTTCTGATGTGTAACAACATATAAATATGTGATTTATATTTATCAGGTCGAAATACCTCTATCCATAAAAATATACATTTAGTTTCACCTAAAAAACTTGTTTTGTCATTGTGTGGGGGAAAATTGATGAATCTGAGTGCAATAAGAAATAAGCAAGGTTGTGGGAATGATTGGAGAGATTTTATATGTTCATTGAATTTTTATTCATCTCTTTTATACTTAATATGTAGTTCATAAATAAATCTACTACAAATTAACTACTTTCTTTTAGACCCTATCTAGAATGCTAGTTTTAAATGACTAGTCCTGCAATTTTTGATGTAAAATGAGTTATGTTCACCCACATAGATCCCTGTTAGTTCTTGTGGGTCACTAAAAGAATCACTATCCCATAAATAACTCCATAACCTTTTTTTGGGGGGGGGCTGTACTGCATTTTTGGATCCTCCACTGCGTAGGGTTTCACTAAGCCAAAACTACCAAAAAACCCCAAGTTCTTCAAAAACTACACAAAAATTTCTGGAACAGATGAAAATTGTCCAAAACCATTTTTTATGTTGTATGAATGCTTGAAAAACCCTCTGCAATTTTCCAAAATCCCCTGGTTGAAAAAGGCTAAACTACTCTTCCTAGTTTCACGGTTTGGTTGCCCAGAAGCGTGGAAGTAGGTTTCTGCATAGAGGATTCTAAAACCTAAATGGAATCATATATAAATGTGTTAGGGAAGGGGAAATTATATGTCTGAAATATCTTTGGTTTCTCCCCCCTGCTCACTCCTCTTGTCTACAAAATTCTCCAGCAAAATCCCTGATTTGCCCAGTCTGAAGAGGCTCTAAGGGGTTTAATTCAAAAATCAGAAATTTTAGTTTAAATTACAGAATTAGATAGTGTTAAGGTCTGCATACTAGACTTGGGACATTACAGTGGTATTAAAGCACTTTCCTTGGCTCAATCTATGGAAAGTAACTCTCAGTAGAAAAGTAGCTTAGCAATATCTTCAAGTTGTATTTGTGGAATTAGTTCCAGTCATAGCAAATTTAGACTTTGAGTTGTATGAGGAAGAAGAGCATTCAAAAATGGATGATCGAGAAGATTTAATAATTTTGATGCAAATAAAATTGAAAGGTATGAAATATGTATCTCAAAGCATCATCAAGTCAGATCAAGAGACTAGAGAATTCCTTGCCAAGCAGTTGGCAAGCAAAAATGGAGAAGGGAGTAGTAGTGTATCTCAGCATGAAGGAAATAAATTTGGAGAGTCTATGTTTTCAAAAACATTAACACATGTAGGTTCGTTGAAGACCAAGAAGCCATCAAGAGAGCAACTAAATTGTTCCACTTATCAAAGTAAAGGGGAAGAAAAGAAGACCAAAAGTGAAGATTCATTAGAGCCATCTATACATGGTTTCTTTGAGAAATTATTTGGGTTTTCCTGAAAAAGAGATCAGCCTATTTGCAACATCCATGAGGATGATGTGTCACCAAATCCTTCATTAGAAGGAGATGAAGAAGATCCATGCACAACTATAGATCCAACAGTCCAACATCTAGTTGTTGGTAACATGGAAGGTGAAATGACTCCAAATTTGTTTGTGGTTTATTTCAAGATAAGTGCATAAGAGATCGGGAAGATTGATTATGGTGATACATATTTTGGATCTGATCCAAAAGAGAAACAAAATTCAGATTTACATTCACCCCTTGTGCCTCACAAGGAAGCTGAAATTGAGCACATCTCAATAGGGTGTGAAGCATAGAAATGGGTGGGTGAACAAGCCATCATAATTACACCACATAAGGAGGATAACATGACACATGGTGAGTTAGTACATTCTTATTTTTATGTGTCATTATGTAAATATGATATGGAAGCCACTTCCAGTGAAAAGTTCAGAATGGTTGAGCCCCCTAGTGATGAGGTTCATAATTTTGGTGTAAAAAATGAATGCAGTAGGAAGGATGAAACTTTGAGAGAATATTTTTCTGGTGCACCAAGGGTGAATGAGCACCTAAGTTGCAGCCCAAATTATGTTTTTGAGGACTTAAAATATGAAAATATTGCAGCAAAAACATATGAATCAGATTTCAAAACCTCAAGTGCACTGCATGAAATTGATCTGGTGATTGAAAATGAAGAGGAGGAACATATACAACAACCTCATCTTCTTGCAGGGTCATTGAATATGGATGAACAGAAGATCCAAGAGGCCCTGAAAATTCTCCATGACACTTATTATATAGTTTCAAATATGTTTTGGGAAGTTTCTTTAATGGAAGACCAATATTTCTTTGAAGCCATGGAGAAAATCCAGAAAGCAATGTCCACAATCAAAGGTAATTTCTCACAATTGCTTTCAGATAAAAATGACATGTTTGAGCTTGTTGTGTTATTGCAGGATGCATCACTGCATGATGAAGAAAGTATTTGCATATATGAATAAGAGAACTACAAGCTCAAAGGTGATTTTCTGGCCACCCAAGATTCTTTGAGATACACTCAAAGTGCCCTCTTAGAATCACAAATGAAGATAGAACAATTCCAACAAGAGTGGCAAGAATTGACTGAATCCTCAATCTTTCCTGAGAGTCATCCCTTTTGGGTAAATGGAATAAAAAATTCCATGGAGGAACATCATGAGTGGGTGTACCATGAGGATCATTCTATTTGATATGTGCTTGAAGAGTGTGCAAAACAGTTTGATGAGAACCAAGCACTTTATTTCTTTCCAAGGAAACTTGAGCTATTCCTTGAAGACAGACACTCTCCCATGAAAGAGTGGGATAAGAGAACCCAATTTGGGCCAGCCAATAATGAAAAATTTGCAGCCATAATTATGATTACTGAAGGTTTCATACATGCAAATGAGGTTCAAATTTCTTTCCCACATGTCCTAGATTGAGCAACACCAATGGGGATTTCAACAGTGGGTGAATAATTTTTTTTGTTTTGTGTCACATGCACAAAAGGGGGATCATGATTTGTACCCATGGGAGATAGATCCTATTGTAGAAGAGATAGTTTATTATAGAACATATAAATCACCAAGAAATATCTTTGATTCATCCACTCGATGGTTGGATAGAGGAATCATTGAAGAGGAAAATCTGGAAGGTAAAAGTTTTATGTCTTGTTTCAAGAAAATTGTTTTTAATATTAATGATTTTTATATGATTTACAAGCAGTAGAAAAGGCATGTGTGTGCAGCCACTTTTGACAAGAAGGCATCATATCTACACTTACTTTCAATGTGTGGGTCGATTGATGGATTTTTGCACCCTTGGATCAATGGCAGAGAGTTGAGCCATTGGATGAAGAGGGGAGCGCCTGTTGAGTTCCATAGAGACCATGATACCTCTTTATTTGAGGGAAACATGAACATGACTGATTTTGATACAAATTAATCTCTTTTGTAACAGCATTTTAGGACATGGGATCCTCACCCTTGTCACTTGAGTTTCATGAATAACACACTTGTTCCTTGTGTGCATTGGTCACATGAGAACATTTGAGTTGGAATAGAAATACTCGTGGAATTGTGGCCTCACTTTTTGGAGGGATATTTGGGTATGTATATTCTTTCTTTGATTCATCCCTACATTGAAGAGTTGCATATCTTGATTGAGGGGCCCTCAAAGCTTCAGGTTTACATTGGAAAGGATGATTTTCCAATATGGTGGTATGATGTTTTCATCTTTCCCAACATTTCATATGATGTTGATTTTTTCTTGTTACTAATGTTTGGGGAGATGCAACATGAACCGTGGGATCCAGGAACTCTTTTGCTTAACAGATTTTTTTGGATGGTATTCCTATCCATGGGGGTTCGATACAAGCAATGGTATCCTGGCATTGTTTGTCCTTGGAGAAGTTGTTTGGATGTTGGCATGATAGAGAAATCCAACCCTCTTTTGCACCAATTCATCTATGTTGCACTTGGTTTCAGTTTCCCACATAGGGAACACCTCCTTGGATGGACTTATAGTTTACATAGTAGTGGTATATTTGCATTTCTGATATTCTTATGGAATCTTGACACACTTTCTAGTTACTTCACTTGGATAGTAGGCATGTCCAGTTACAGATCTAGTGAATATTTTCTTGGAGAGAGGATTATGATCAGAATAGTGCAGCAAAATCATGATGGACCTCTTGGGATACTTTTCTTGAGGACAAGCAATATTGGGAAGGGAGGACTTTCATGTTCCCATTTTGACAGCACCAGGAAGTATATAGAACACCATGGGTCCTAGTGATAGATTGAATTAAATAATTAATGAGGGGTTAAGATCAGGCAATTAATTAATTAGGAGTGTGCATTTAACTTTATCCATTATTTCTACCTACTTGGATTAAATAATTATGGAGCATTTAATATTGTTGGTGCCATTAATATTTTTATTTGTTATGCTAAATAAATGGAGAAATTGGCCCACCAATTTGAATTAGTAGATAAGGTTGGAGGAATTACTTGGAGTAGAAGTCTAGTAAGCACTAGAGTCCAAAAATCATGCCAAAAATGAGAAAAGAGGAATATTTCAGGAAGAGCAGCATAAATCTAGAAAGCAGGATAAAACAGGAAAAGCAGGAAAGTTCAGAAAAGAAGGAAAGTCGGAAAAAGCGGAAAAAGAAGGAAATCCAAAGCAAAGCAAAGCAAGGAAAGTATGTCCACTCACGGGTGACATATTCTCACAGGTCACCAATCCAAGTAACTTCCTCAACAAGTCAACATTAATTCTATAGAAGAAGTATTCCAACTCCCTTTCACATCTTCTGCTAGTTTTTTTTTTGTGTATGTTGAGCTATGATTATGTGAGCATTCCTTCTGAGTGATCTTCCTCAGACTATTAGGAGATGAGTCCCAACCTTCCCTTCCCCTCTCCTTCCATCCTATTCTCTTCTATTGTAGGAATGGAGTGCTATATTTCATCCATTGAAGTATTCTTAAAGATATTTGCAACCTCCATCTATTGATGTATTTGTAAATTCAGAATGTATTCACTTGTCTATCTTATGTATTGAACCCTGATGTTTATTCCGGGAAGTATCTATAATGTAATTGAGTCATCTCATGCCCAGATGTTTCGATCGAGAGATTCAATAATGTAACAATTCATGTAAAGTCATTGAGGTTAACCCTCCATTGTAAGTCAGGGAAATAGTCCCCACAGTTGTGTCAAGGTTAACCCTCCTTGTTGATCAGAGGGAAAATTCCCCACAAGTTGTGGGGAACTAGGGTTATTAGACTCTCCTAGAGATGTCGGCTCTAGTAAGTAATTGTTAAGTGGGGCTGACATGTTAAAGTGAACATCAAGTGAACGAAAGAATATAAATAGAGAGTGAGCCTCTCTATTTATAACACACACACTCACTCATTGGGGTGCATGAGTGAGAGAGAAGTAGCTCTCTCAAGTGAGAGAGAGAGAGAGAAGCTATGGAGATCATCTTTATGTTTTCGGGTTTTATTGTTGCCATTGGTGCTCATTCTATCTCTGAGGAAGTTGCATGGTTTTATCCTTTATGGTTTCCCCAAGGAAAATTCTTTGTGTCTCTTGTCTCTTGTGTTTATTGTTGTGCATGTTATTCTCTCAGTTAAAGATCCTAAGTCAATGCTAGCTTAAATGATAAAATTCTAACATGCTATCAGAGCTAACCTGAGAAGAATACATTGTGCAGCTATAGAAGCTAGCGCTTCATAATTTTTGGGTCTCTCTCCACAATCCATCAGCAAAATTATGCTAGGATGACTCTCCATTGAAGAGCGCATCTTTTGGTCGAAGATTAATTCGATTTCGAGCATTTTCAGTTTTTGGTGCGGGAAATTAGGGCTTCTTACAGAAGAGGAATTTTTTAGTGAGTCCAGCATAGGATTTATCTCCTTATCAAAATTTAAGTTTAGAGACCTGGGTTGAGATTTTTTGGTTGGGTGAAACTTTGGGAAATTCAAACGCTAGTTTGACCCCGAGCTGGAAAAACCCTAAATGCTAAAAATGATAAGTTTTGGTGCATTAGTTATATCTCGGTATTGGAGAATTCTCAAGAGCAAAAACTTTCATAGAGAAAATATTAAATCTTGATTTAGACTGTGTCCAAAATTTAGCCTCAAATTCGCTATATTCTAGGAGATATGATCCCTCCAAGTTAGGGTTCCAGCCTCTTCCAGGATTCATCCCTAAAAACAACACCTAGGGAGAATTGATATATCTTGGGCTAAAAAGTTCCAAATGAAACTTATGAAGATGTTACAGAAAGGGAAAGGAAATTTATTTTTGTGGTCTGATTTTTAGACCCAAAATATGAAACAGTGACATGTGGGAGGCCGTACAACTTCACTATGCTGAACAGTCCTGAAACAGGTCACCTTGGGAAAATGATCATAAGTCCCAATTGGTGAAACCTATGGTGTTGGAATAGGGACATGCGAGGCTACCTTAGTGTGAATTTTCAAACATAGAGGAGAATTAAGTTTGTAGATACCGCAGAAACAGTATCGGGAATTTCTGTAGAAGAAATTGGAAAACTAGGGCTTCCTGTTCCGAGAGCTTCCCTCCACTGTTTTCAGAAAAGGAGTACATTGGACAGCTCACATTGAAGAGATATATCTTTCTATCTAATCAGATCTGAAATATTCCAAGTTTTGAAAATTAGGGTTTGTCTAACAAACCCTAAATCAGCTAGCTCCAAAACCAGGACGGACACCTCAAATCGGTAAGATCTAATCTTTTGCTATTTTCATTTGAGGTTCTCATTTCAAAGTTATCTATCACATCAACTTGATGATAATATTGGTGAATTTGACAACTTCGAATCATGGAAGTATATGATCTCTCTGAAGAAAATGAATTGGACACCTACATAAGTAGAGAGATTCCAGTTCCAGAGGGAGATGAGGCTAAAAGCCTTACAGAAGAAGAACTTGGTCAAGGCCAAGAAGATCATTGCTGATTCAATCATGGATTAGCTTCTACCACAAGTGTCTTCCCTAAAGACACTGAATATGTTTGATTCTTTGACCAAGCTATTTAAAGGGAAGAACATAAATTAGAATATGACCTTAAGAATCCAGTTGAAGAATGTGAAGATCCAAAATGCAGAGACCATACAGTCATACTTTACAATGGTCTCTCAAATAAAAGAACAACTTGTAGCAGTAGAAGAAGAAGTGGAGAATGCAGAAGTGGTGATAGCCACCTTGAATGCCCTCCTAAGATCATGGGATTCATTCATGGGAGGAATGTGTGCCATAAGGAAGTGATTACTTTTAGCAGACTCTGGGAAGAGCACACACAAGAAGAAGAAGCTTGATTCATAATAAGAGAAGAGAAGATGGGAGCAACTGAAGATCAAGCTCTCACCAACCAAAGAAGATCCCTCAAGCGATGAGGAATACGAAGGAATCAACTCTTGAAGGAACTCTTATCCATATTAGCATTTGGATAAGAAATTATGTATGAAGAAGATGATGAATCTGAAGGCTCAAGAAGGAATCTACACACGAAACAAATAAAGATAAGTATTCAATTGTCATTTCATGATATTGTTTTGTTATGAATTTGTTTATATTTAGTTGATGTATTATGCATGATAGAATGTTTGCATTAATGACAGTATACTACTAATATGCATGTGATGGGTAAGTAGCTCATGGTGCTATACAACTCTCCATTGCTACTTATCTAGAATGAAATCTCTTTGCTGACATATTGGATTAGTGCACAATCTTAATATTGTCCTGGTAGAGATGGAAGGCATCTAGAAAAGTTTCGTGAGATATGGATGAATGTTGTATTGGCTAAAATAGTTGCATGATCATATATTTATGCATAAGAATTTTCCATTATGAATATGTCTTATGAAATGTTTCTAACGATACAACTAATGCATTTGACTTGTAGGAAAGATCGCATACATAATCGCTTACAAGCAAAGAACGATGAGACTTGTTCCGAAGAACAAGTGACGACAGTTCAAGATGAAGAATAATATGATGAATGCAGCGACATCATTGATGCAGAACCTTCAAGCTATGAAGAAGTAACCAAGAACAAATGGAAGACCAATTCAAGAAGAATGATGTCTAGGATGCAGTATTGATACATGAAGGGAAGTTCGTAGTTCCATCATGCAGTAGATGGAAACATCATGGGATACAAGGAAATATTCATAGCATGAGGCTTCTCATGAAAGGAGGCATAGACTACAAAGAGACATTTGTGGCCAGTGGGAGTTGAGACACATGACAGGTAGAATCATGTGTGCAAATGAAAGAAGGCCTTGTACAAGCTCAGAAGACACCCATGGGATAATACATACATGAGGAGCTTCATGAAGATATGAACCTTTGCTACAAGGTTGAAGATGAAATTATATAGAGGATGACAAGCTCATAGATGGGTTTGAGAAGAACTTTTGAAAAATTTCAAGATAGATGATCTTGGTATCCAGTGATCCTAGATGGATACATAGAATGTTAGTAGTAGAGGAAGCTACTTGTCACTTCGGTACAGAATGTTTTAGTGCATAGAGTACAAAAGACAGAGGAAGAATGATGCTCTGCTTCAGAGGGAGTGACTGCAGAAGATCCTGAGGTTCGACATGGTACGAAAGGATGGACAGATTACTGATGACTCTAGGATTTACTAAGAGTAAAGAGGATTCCAACATTTGCTTCAAGGTTGAAGGCGGAAGACCAGTGATGATCCTATTATATGTTGATGACTTTTTCCTGACAGAAAAGAGGAACTCATTAAATTTGCAAGAAGAAGACTTGCTGCTGAGTTCTAGATGAAGGATTTGGGGATGATGCACTATGTTCTAGGCATGGAGGTGTGGAAAAGGGAAGTATGCAGTAGAGATCCTGAAGAGGTTCAGGATGATGGACTGCAAGGCTATGACCACACCTATGGCATCGAACCTGAAGCTATTGAGTAATGCTTCATCAGAGTCGGTTGATGCCATAATGTATTGTCAGATAATTTACTTGACAAATACAAGACAATATATTTGCTTTGCTATGAACACATTGAGACATGTTCACCTGATGCTTACAAAGCATGCAGTGAGCTACCTGAAGGGTACAGCTGATTATGGGCTCAAGTATGAGGTGAATCAGAAGATTATCCTGGAGGGTTATGAGGATTCATATTGGGCAGGTAGTGCCATTGATAGGAATAACACTTTGAGGTGCTACTTTAGTATGGGATCAAGTGTGATCTCTTGGTTTGGAAGGATGGAGTCCTGCATGGCGCTGAGTACAGCTAAGGCAAAAGATTTTGTCACTTGCTATTTGGGAGTTGCATGTTTCTTTTGAAAACTACTATTAGATTTGGTTGATCTGACTTGCATTTTTTTTTGTATGATGTAGAGAGGAGTAGTGATCCAGATCGAGATATCTCGAAAGAGGGATTTCTAGCATAGCCGATGAGACAAGTTGTCTGAGCATAAATCCTAGCGAAGCTCATAGGTTGCTCAGACGTAAACAGTCCCGTAGGTTATCCTCGGATGTAATCGGTCCTGGCAAAGCTCACAGGTTATCCTTGGATGTAATCAACCCTTATGTGATTCTATGCTAGAAATGGCCAAAGTGAAGTTTGAGTACTTCAGGGAGAAGCTTGGTGTTCTCTAGATCGAGGTTCCCTCCAAGGGGAAATGATGAGACCTAGATCCATTATGACATAGTGAGAGGATTAGGTTCCTTTCATGGTCATATGTAAGGGCTGAGCCATTATGTCATGGTGAGAGGATTTGGTTCCTTCCATGTCAGATGTGAGTGCTGAGCCATTCTGATGTGACTGTAGGATTGGTTCCTACGTGATCAGATATAAGTGTTGAATGCCATTCTTGGAATGGAGGCACCTGGTTAGTTACCATTAATACTCAGTCTAGGATTGAGGGCCATTCTGATATGACTGTGGGATGTAGTCTTACATGATCAGATGTGAGTGCATGGCCATTCTGATGTGATTGAGGGATGTGTTCTGACTTGATCAAATGTAAGGGTTGATGCCATTCTCTAGGAGAATGGAGGCACCTAGTCAGTTACTAGGAATCCTCAGTCTGGGACTGAGAGCCCTTTCGATGCAATGTTTTCGAACATGTTCGAATGTAAGTGTAGAGCCTTTCTAACAAGATGAGGTCAGATGTAAGTGCAGATCCTTTTTGACAAGATGAGGCCGGACGTAAGTGCAGAGCCTTTCTGACAAGGTGAGGTTGGATGCAAGTGCTAAGCCATTCTAGCGCGATGTGTTTAGACATGGTCAAAAGTGAGTGCTGGTGATTTATGAAAAGATGAGGTCATATGTGAGTGCTGGTGATTTATGAAAAGATGAGGTCATATGTGAGTGTTGGGCATGCCTTTCTGACAAGATGAGGTCAAATGTAAGAGCTGGGAAGTCCATTCTGACTTAGGGTCAGATATAAGTGTTGAAGACCTACATGAAAGGTAGGCCTACAACCAGCATGAAAAAGGGTTGCCTCTGTAGAACTTCCTATGATGAGAGGAATGAAGAGATAGAACCATTTGATTGAAATAGCAGAAGTAGTAATGATGATGATGATTCAGTGATGATACAGATTTGATGATGATCTAGATCAAGTGATGATCCAGACTTGATGATGATCCAGCAGTGACGATCCAGATCAAGTGATGATCCAAACTGGATAATGATCCAGATCACATGATGATATAGACTTAATGATGATCCAATAGTGACGATCCAGATCAAGTGATGATCTAGACTTGATGATGATCCAGCAGTGACGATCCAGATCAAGTGATGATCCAGCAATGACGATCCAAATCAAGTGATGATCCAGACTTGATAATGATCCAGTAGTGACGATCTAGATCAAGTGATGATCCAGACTTGATGATGATCCAGTGATGATCCAGACTTGATGAAGATGACTTGACAATGGAGATGAATTGACAATGAAGATGACTTGAAGATGAATATGACTTGAAGACAAAGATGACTTAATGATGATCCAGATGATACAGAGAAGAAGACTTCTGCTGATAAATTGTGTTGAGAGAATACCTTCCTATGTTAAGAGGGAGTGTTGATGTATTTGTAACTTCAGAATGTATTCACTTGTATATCTTATGTATTGAACCCCAATGTTTATTCCGTGAAGTATCTATAATGTAATTGAGTCATGTCATGCCCCGATGTTCTTATCGATAGATTCAATAATGTAACAAGTCATGTAAATTCATTGAGGTTAACCCTCCATTGTAAGTTGGGGCAATAGTCCCCACAGTTGTGTCAAGGTTAACCCTCCTTGTTGATCAGAGGGAAAAGTCCCCACAAGTTGTGGGGCACTAGGGTTATTAGACACTCCTAGAGATTTCGTCTCTTCTAAGTAATTGTTAAGTGGGGCTGACATGTTAAAGTGCACATCAAGTGAAAGAAAGAATATAAATAGAGAGTGAGCCTCTCTATTTATAACACACACACACACACTCATTGGGGCGCACGAGTGAGAGAAGAGTAGCTCTCTCAAGTGAGAGAGAGAGAGAGAGAAGCTGTGGAGATCATATTTATGTTTTTGGGTTTTACTATTGCCATTGGTGCTCATTCTATCTCTAAGGAAGTTGCGGGGTTTTCTCCTTTATTGTTTCCCCGAGGAAAATTCTTTGTGTCTCTTGTCTCTTGTGTTTACTGATGTGCATGTTATTCTATCAGTTAAATATCCTAAGTTAATGCTAGCTTAAATGATTAAATTATAACACCATCACATTCAAGTCGAGTGCTTGGATCCCACGGTTCATGTTGCATCTCCCCAAACATTAGTAACAAGAAAAAATCAACATCATATGAAATGTTGGGAAAGATGAAAACACCATACCACCATATTGGAAAATCATCCTTTCCAATGTAAACCTGAAGCTTTGAGGGCCCCTAAATCAAGATATGCATCTCTCCAATGTAGGGATGAATCAAATAAAGACTATACATCCCCAAATATCCCTCCAGAAAGTGAGGCCACAATTCCACCAATCTTTCCATTCCAACTGAAATGTTCTCATGTGACCAATGCACACAAGGAACAAGTGTGTTATCCATGAAACTAAAGTGATAAGGGTGAGGATCACATGTCGTAAAACGCTCTTCCAAAAGAGAGTAAGTTGTATCAAAATCAGTCATGTTCATGTTTCCCTCAAATAACTAGGTATCATGGTCTCTATGGAACTCAACAAGCACTCCCCTCTTCATCCACTGGATCAACTCTCTACCATTGATCCAAGGGTGCAAAACTCCATCAATTGACCCACACATTGAAAGTAAGTGTAGATCTAATGCATTCTTTTCAAAAGTGGCTGCACACACATGCCTTTTCTGTTTCTTGTAAATCATAGAAAAATCAGCAACATTAAAAACAATTTTCTAGCAACAAGACATAAAACTTTTACCTTCCATATTTTCCTCTTATGTTATTCCTCTATCCAACCATCGAGTGGATGAATCAGAGATATTTCTTGCTGATTTATATGATATATAATCATCCATCTCTTTTGCAATAGGATCTATCTCCCATGAGGACAAATCATGATCCACCTGTTGTGCATGTGACACAAACCAGAAAAATTTCTTCAACCATTGTTCATTCCCCATCGGTGTTGCTGAATATAGGACATGCGGGAAAGAAATTTGAACCTTCTTTGCATGTCTACAACCTTCAGTAATCATAATTATGGATGCAAATTTTTCATTATTGGCTGGCCCAAATTGAGTTCTCTCATCCCACTCTTCCATGGGAGAGTGACTGTCTTCAAGGAACAACTCAAGACTCCTTGGAAAGAAATCAAGTGCTTGGTTCTCATCAAACGGTTTTGAGCACTCTTCAAGAAAATAATGAATAGAGTGCTCCTCATGGTACACCCAATCATGAGGTTCCTCCATGGACATTTTTATGCCATTTACCCAAAAGGGATGACTCTCAGGAAAGATTGAGGATTCAGTCAATTCTTTCCACTCTTGTTGGAATTGTTCTATCTTCATTTGTGATTCTAAGAGGGCACTTTGAGTGTATCTCAAAGAATATCGGGTGGTCAGCAAATCACCTTTGATATTTTAGTTCTCTTCTTCATATATGAAAATACTTTCTTCATCATGCAGTGATGCTTCCTGCAATAACACAACAAGCTCAAACATGTCATTTTTTATCTGAAAGCAATTGTGAGAAATTACCTTTGATTGTGGACATTGCTTTCTGCATTTTCTCCATGGCTTCAAAGAAATATTGGTCTTCCATTAAAGCAACTTCCCATAACATATTTGACACTAAAGCATGAGTGTCATGGAGAATTTTCAGGGCCTCTTGGATCTTCTGTTCATCCATATTCAATGACCCTGCAAGAAGATGAAGTTCTTGTAGATGTTCCTCCTTTTCATTTTCAATCACCAGATTAATTTCTTGCACTGCACTTGAGGTTTTGAAATCTGATCCATATTTTGTTGCTGCAATATTTTCATCCTTTAAGTCCTCAAAAACATTATTTGGGATGCAACTTAAGTGATCATTCATCCTTGGTGCACCAGGAAGATATTCTCTCAAATTTTCATCCTTCCTACTGCATTCATTTTTGACACCAAAATTCTAAACCTCATCACTAGGGGCCTCAATCATTCTGAAATTTTCACTGGATTTGGCTGCCATATCAGATTTACACATTGACACATAAAAATAAGAATGTACTAACTCACCATGTGTCATGTTCTCCTCCTTATGTGGTGAAATTATGATGGCTTGTTCACCCACCCATTTCTCTGCTTCACACCCTACTGAGATGTGCTCAATTTCTGCTTCCTTGTGAGGCTCAAGGGGTGACTGTAAATCTGAATTGTATTTCTGTTTTGGATCAGATCCAAAAGATGTCTCACCATCATCAATCTGCCCCATCACTTTTTCACTTATTTTGAAATCAACCACAAAGAAATTTGGAGTCATTTGACCTTCCACATTACCAACAACTAGATGTTAGACTGTTGGATCTTTAGTTGTGCATGGATATTCTTCATCTCCTTCTTACAAAGGATTTGGTTACTCATAATCCTTATGGATTCTGCAAATAGGATGATCTCTCTTTCTGAAAAATCCAAATAATTTCTCAAAGAAACGATGTGCAGATGGCTCTAATGAATCTTCACTTTTGGTCCTCTTTTCTTCCCCTTTACTTTGAGAAGTGGAACAAATTAGTTCCTCTTTTGATGGCTTCTTGGTATTCAAAGAACCTACATGTGTTAATGTTTTTGAAAACATAGACTCTCCAACTTTATTTCCTTCATGCTAAGATACACTACTACTCCCTTCTCCATGTTTCCCTGCCAAATGCTTGGCAAGGAATTCTCTAGTCTCTTAATCTGACTGGATGATGCTTTGAGATACATATTTCATCCCTTTCAATGTTATTTGTATCAAAATTATTAAATATTATCGATAATCCATTTTTGAATGCTCTTCTTCCTCATACAACTCAAAGTCTAAATCTTCCATGATTGGAACTAATTCCACGACTGCAACTTGAAGATATTGCTAAGCTATTTTTCCACTTAGAGTTACTTTCCACAGGTTGAGCCAAGGAAAGTGCTCTGATACCATTGTAATGTCCCAAGTCTGGTATGCAGACCTGAACACTATATAATTCTGTAATTTAAATTTAAATTTATGATTTTTGAATTAAACCACTCAGAGGCTCTTTAGACTGGGAAAATCAAGAGTTTTGCTGGGGAATTTTGGAGACAAGAGGAGTGAGCAGGGGGAATAAACCAAAGATATTTCAGAAGTATAATTTCCTCTTCCCTAACACATTTGTATCTCATTCCATTTAGGTTTCAGAGTCCGCTATGTGGAAATCTACTTCCATGCTTCTGGGCAGCCAAACCGTGAAACTAGGAAGAGTAGTTCAGCCTTTTTCAACCAGGGGATTTTGGAAAATTGCATATGGTTGTTCAAGAATTCATACAACATAAAAAAATGTTTTTGGATATTTTTTAGCAGTTCTATAAAGTTCTGAGGATTTTCGGAAGAACTTGGGATTTTTTGGCAGTTTAGGCCTAGTGAAACCTTGCGCAGTTGAGGATCAAAAAAGGAAGTACGAACCCAATGAAAAAATGGTTATGGAGTTATGTATGGGACGGTGGGTCTATAAGTGAACCATATATACTTACAAGGATCAATTTGAGTAAATAAAACTCATTTTACATCAAAAATTACAGGACTAGTCATTTACAACTAGCATTCTAGATAGGGTCTAAAATAAAGCGGTTAATTCATAGAATATTGATTGATGAAAAACATATGAAGTATAAAAGAGATGAATAAAACTTCAATTAACATATAAAATCTCTCCAATCATTCCCACAACCTTGATTATTTCTTATTGCACTCAGAGTCATCAATTTTCCCCCATACAATGATAAAACAAGCTTTTTAGGTGAAACTTAAGGCATAATTTTTATGGAAAGAGTTATTTTGACCCTATAAATATAAATAACAGATTTATATTCTATTACAGATCATAAACAATATAATATATTGACCATTACAAAGGAGACTCCAAAATGGTGGGTAGGAGACTCCTTTGTAATTGTCAATATATTATATGATTTCTGATGTGTAACAGCATATAACTCTGTGATTTATATTTATCAGGTTGAAATAACTATGTCCATAAAAATTCTACCTTCAGTTTCATCTAAAAAGCTTGTTTTATCATTGTATGGGGGAAAATTGATGAATCTGAGTGCAACAAGGAATAAGAAAGGTTGTGGAAATGATTGGAGAGAGTTTATATGTTCATTGAAGTGTTATTCATCTATTTTATACTTCATATGTAGTTCATAAATCAATCTGCTATGAATTTACTGCTTTATTTTAGACCCTATCTAGAATGCTAGTTTTAAATGACTAGTCTTGCAGGTTTTGATGTAAAATTAGTTCTATTCACTCAAATCGATCCCTGTAAGTTCTTGTGGGTCACTGATAGAACCAGATTCCCATACATAACTCCAGAACCTTTTTTTTGGTTCGTACTACCTTTTGGGATCCTCCACTGCGCAAGGTTTCACTAGGCCAAAACTGCCAAAAACCCCAAGTTCTTCCAAAAATCCCCAGAACTTTCCAGAAATTCTACAAACTATCCAAAACCAATTTTTATGTTGTATGAATTCTTTAGCAACCCTCTGCAAGTTTCCAAAATCCCTTGGTTGAAAAAGGCTTAACTACTCTTCCTAGTTTCATGGCTTGGCTGTCCAAAAGCGTGGAAGTAGGTTTCTGCATAGTGGATTCTGAAACCTAAATGGAACCAGATCTAAATGAGTTAGGGAAGAGAAAATTATATGTCTGAAATATATTTGGTTTCTTCCCCCTGCTCTCTCCTCTTGTCTACAAAATTCCCCAGCAAAACCCCTGAGTTTCCCAGTCTGAAGAGGCTTTGAGTGGTTTAATTCAAAAATCAGAAATTTAAATTTAAATTACAAAATTAAATAGTGTTCAGGTATGCATACTAGACTTGGGACATTACACTCTGACAACTTCATCTTTCACTAGTTCAATATACCACTGTCCTTCGTTTGGATCTGTTGTTTCCTTTCACACACCTGGGGGGGGACGTGGCAGAAATCTTCAAGCCACTCGGTGTGTCCTTGGGGGAAAGTCTCGAGTTAAGGCTATCACCTTGTTCTTGACTCCTCCTTTTAGGCTCAACTCCTAATGAAGCCAAGGGGGGTGGACCCTATTAAGTTACTAAGGAAAAATTATTTAGTATGATGATGGTATTAAAGAGTAAGTTTTTTAGGATTTTTGATTTAACAATTGTAAACAACAAATAACATGATGAGATAATCACAAGTAAGCACGAAAATGGCACCCAATCACATATAGATTGAAAGAAGTAAACAGTTGACCAGTGCCTTGAAAATGGAGTCGAAAATAATTAGGAGTGCTTGCAAGTGCTGGAATGAATGTTGTGCAATTGTATCTTGGTTAGTTTTAAATTAATGTGAAAAGATGAGGAAATTAACTTAGGCGAGGGGACTCTAGATATACCCAGGGGGTACTTGGAGTATGTCCAAAACTAAACCTTCACGGCTACCCACAAGTAATATGTGGGCTGAATGGAGTCTCTGAGACTGTTGTTCATAATGCACCTAAAGGTGTAACAGAGATCGAAACCTTGAGGTCACTTTTCAGGAGTTCCCGCTTCCTTTGGGTATTTTGCCACCGTAATGGTTTGATCGAAGCGTTGGATTTTTTCCTGAGGTGATTAATTTGGGGAGAGTGAATCCTAATTAGTATAGTCACTCACATTGCTTTTGATGCATCTTGACTGATTGGATGAACTGCAGCCAAGTGCAGAGCATACACACCGGAGTCTTGTCAATTTTAGTAAATTTTAAGAGCGTGTTCTTGTTAAAAAAGAAGACCCTCCAGGAATCTCTTTCATTCCAAGTGGACCTCAATCGGGAAATAAGGGAGGGTTTAATTTTATTTCTTGTATGTGAAAAATAACAGTGAAAATGGAATCAGAGATACACAACACCGATTTTCTAATTAGTCCTACCACGCATCTATTTCCCCTTGCGGGTCAATCGGGATGTCGTGGGATAAGTAGTATGATTAATTTTGAATTGAAAATATGGAATAATGCAAAATGTTATCAAAGTATACAATCATTTATGTAAATACTAAACTAGAACAGAAAAAAAAAGGAAAAAATGCAAAAAAGTGAAATGGACGCGGATCCCCCCTGGGGGGATGGGGAGCTAGCTCGAAAGAGCCCACTCGAAATGATTCCTTTTTATTATTATTGGTTACAATATCAAGAAACTGAATTATTCACTGTGTTCCTTGTTATCGTGGATCCAAAGGCTTACAAAAAGCTTGTAACAAGCTGAAATAAAATCACAGCAGTGGGGGAAGCCTCCGGGAAGCTCCGGTTCACCCAAGAGTCGGAAAACGGACAGATTCTCCTTATCTTTTTTTTAAAACCTGCTAAAAAATAGCAATAAATTAAAATCAAATGTTCCCAAAAACACTTTGAAAGTGCTTTGGGTCACCACACAGATTATCAAAAAAAAAACTAGGTAAAACTTGTCAAAAAAGGGCTAATCTAGATTTTCAAAAAGGAACCAAGGAAAGCAAGATTTCCTTGGTATCTTGGCTTTCTGTTTGGGCAGCCAATGAGATATGCACTTTTCTTTCAGAATATGAAACTATAAGAACATCAAGGGAAACTACCTTATTAGCAAGCTACAAATTTCCTTTATAATGCTTGCAAAAAAGAGGGTAATTTCAGCTAGATCTCTTCAAATATAACTTTATATGCAAAAAGGAATTGAGATCTAAAATTAAGAAAGGATATTACTAACTAGATCTATATGTGATTTTCTTAATGAGATAGATCTAAGCAATAAGATTCTTTAATAGTAACCAATTTGAAGAAAATTTAAGATTTTGAAGGAGGAAGAAGAAAAGAGAAGTGCTTGTTGCTGAAGCATATCTGCAAAAGAAACTTGTTAGTGAAGCACCGACGGGCACAATATTCACAATATTTGTTGGAAAACCAATGGAATCAAACCTGAACCACAACTGTTCCAATCACAGCAAACCTGTAAGCTAAACAACAAATCCTGCAAACAAAACCATTAAATAGGAAGATACATATGAGAAGTAGATGATATAGCATGGAAATAATCTTATTTAGCATGCGAATATTAGCTCATTCAAACATATGTAGCAAAATACGAGTAAGTAAGCTTACTTCAAATGATCTATTCCTATGATTCCAATAATCATTCAGGCAGACAACAGTTTAATGCAAAAATTGAAAAAAATAATAGTTCACCTCAAAAGCAGCATGATAATGATGATCCACACATGAAAAGTACTCCACAATTTAGCCTCCAAAGCTTCTATTTATTTCAACAACCGATGATCAATACAATATTACAATAGCAAGCCCTTCAATCCAGCTCTAACTAGCTTGGAAGAGGTGATATGTGCTTAATTTATAGCAAAAGCATGAGATCTAGCCCAAGGGGGGCACAAATCCCAAGGAGAGAGAGACTGTAGCTGTATGTGGAGTGAATTTGGGCCTAATCTGTGTCTGACTAAGCCTGATCTAAGTCTCACTGAGTGCAACTATCAATCGAAGAGCTGATCTGACTGACACCTCAACCTGCTGACTGAAGCATCCATCAAAACTCAACCAGAGAGGCCCACATGTGTGGAGGAGAGACGGAGGGCACAATTCCTAAGATTGCATGCATAAATGTACTCCCAAATCAGCCCATATCACCTCCTTTAGTCAAGGAATCGTCAGATCCAATCAATCCCAAGCTGATGAGACTGATTTCAGCCAAATCGAAACAAATCCCAATGATTTAGGATTTAAGGTTTTCTCCATTATTTAATTGATTCATCAATTAAATAATTAATATTTGATTTTAGGGATTTTTGACTTGAGTGATGGACAAATCACTCAAAACATAGAAAAAGTGGGTCTATGGGTTTACATGATCTCTTAGCTTAAAAATGAGCACCCCCATGACTGAAACTGATTATTGACCCCACTTTTATTACAAAACCAATTTTTTCAATTAGACTATTAAAAAATAGCCTAAGTTTTGTGGAAAAATTAAAAATTTTAAAAACTTAAAAAATTAAAACAAATTAAAAACCTAGGGGGACTTAAACATGTTCATATGACTCGACAATAATGCCTAGCATGTTTATACATTGACACATAGACTCTAATAACCTCAATATGCCTAAATGCCAAGCCGACCACCCCAACTTTAGAGGTATTGAGTGAAAAAATCAGAAATTATCAGTCGTTTGTTCAACAACCAATAATAACCAAGGGAAAAAACACCCTAGGCTGATCAGATTGACAAATAAAGTCTAAGAGACTGAGTCTTTTACAGACACTATCATGCTAGAACATTTTACTACAACTCCCCTATGGGGTATGAACATGTGATATAGTACAACAAGCACTTCCCGGAAGCACTTCCAAAGGTCTTCTGAAGTCCGAACAAATCATCTTTGTCTGGTTCACCAGGCTCACTTGATAAAAAACCACTAAGTACAACTTAGGTGGTAACATCTGGCTCCAACTGCAGGACGTGTGCTCGATCTGGTCATAGGGCAAGGGGAGGATACGAGAACACCAGAATCTCTAGTTTATACACCCTGTAAAAACATCTTAACTTGACAAGAAAACCTCAGTAGCACAAGCTTTATATAAAATCCAAATGTACAATTAAGACGATTTATTTAAACAAAATAAATGTAACTAACTAATGAAAGAAAAGTTTTATTATAGCTACGTACAAAACTGAAATGCAGAAAGTAAATGCTCTCTTTTAGGAGCTTATTTTCCTACTCTAAGCATGGCATAAAAAGGTTAGGTGTAATAAAAAATCCAATGTAACCACCTAAGCATTTTATTAACATAAAAATTATTTTCCTTGTCTTTGGTTACCAGGCAAAGCAAGGATACTTTATTCAGAAAATGCAAACCTTCGAGATGATCTGGAAGGGGCGTGATGGAGGGGAAATCATAGGCATGAATAATGTCGTCAAACTTCCTCCCAAACTGGCAAGTGCTTGCGTAGGCTACTTCTATCCATGACTGGATAGGGTCGATGTCCAAATAGGAATGATGAGGCAGATTGACTACACCATCATATTGATCATCAAGGCTTACCGGATGATAACTCACTGTATAACCCCCATGCGGCTCCAAATCATAAGGAAACTCTATATGTGAAGATGATAGTTGAGACTGATATTCTACTAACTGCATCACATCTGTCTTTTCACAACACTGCTTCGCAATGTCTTCATTATTGATACCTTTATGCGGCTCTGCATGAAATGACTCTGAATGATCATATCAGAGTTTTGAATGCTGCTTTTCTATATCAAAATTTCCCAAGGCCACAAGATCCATGCTCTCTCCTTTAGATATGCCATAGATAGGAGAATCAACAAAACCATCAAAAATTTCTGGTTCATTATCAACATCTTTGTCGGACATAAGGGAGTCTTCATCACTTGTATCATGCTCCAAGTTATACTTGTCCTCATTTTCATACTCATCTTCTTCAGAAAAAAGGTCACAAGGCAATAAACCTTCCAGAGTGTCATCATTATATGGAGAACATGTAGGGTTCCCATCATGCACATTATGATTTTCATCATAATTTTCACTATAAGATTCTGCAATGGTTTCATCCTTAGGTTTGTACTGTTTAGCTGGTAGCAAAGGGTAGTCCTAGCCTAGCATGTATACATGATCAGGCTCGCTTGAAGTTGTTTCCTGACTACTAACCTCGGTAAGTCCATGTTCCATGACTTGATTTGCAACATAACAAGTGCTTTCTTGGTGGAATTGTTGATAGGGTCTACACCATGGAATTACTTCTTCTACCATGTTAGCTGAGTCTAACTGGTTTGGAATCCTAGGTACTTGTTGAGGGGATTTCTGCTGATACATATGATTTTTCTTGGGAAGAAAGTTCCTAGGTCCATCATTTATTTCCATTGTGATCAATCTGTTCTGCATGCCATTCAATTATGCAGTATGATTGGCCATCTATTGGTTTTGACTAGTAACCAAGTTTTTTTATCATGTCTGCCACCTTTTCCATGGGATATTTATAAGTTCCATTTTCTTCTTATTCAATGGATTTATCCTTGATCTCTTTGTTGCAGGAAGTGTTTCCCCTAGTGTAACCTAGAATGTTGGACTTGCTTGAAGATTGCATATTCTTTTCTATTTTCTCGGCCAATTCTTGGGCAGTTTTCAGATCGGCCAGTTCTTTATCTCTTAACTAGTACCTTAAGTCATCAGTGAAGGCTTCAATGTAGGATATGAGGATAGAGGCATTTTTTGGCTTGATGTCTCTAGGAAGGTCCGCAACCACATGCCTAAATTTAGTGTTAAATTCATCCATGGTTTCATTCTCCATCTTCTTTATGCTATAAAGGGCAGCAAGCAGATGATGGTTCCTTCTTTTCTCCCCATTTCTTCCTAAAACCATCTTGGAATTCACTAAGATTTTTATATGAATCATCATCTAGGTCAAGGTACCATTCTTCATCATCATCTTCTAAGGATAAAGCAAAGAGCTTCATTTTGACATCGTCATGGTCATGGGCAGCATCTTTACAATAGCTGACCAAGCGTTTTTCAAACTTTCGAAGGTGAGACTTGGTAGTGATGGCATCATTTCCCTGAAATATGGGGAGCTTCTTGATAGAATCTTTTGGAATGGCATGGGGAGCACCTGCTATCTGAGAAAAGTCAAGGGGTTTGAAGAATTTCATCATTTCTTGAGATTAGTGAACATGACTCTCTACAAATATGTGATGGATATCTGAGAGGGATTGGTCTCCTAAATCTTCAAGGTTTCTACAAGAAGTTTGCATATTCAATCTTTCCCTAATAAATATTTCGGGATCAGGGAGAGGATTGAATAATTGATGGCGGTTTCTTCAGGTAGAAATTCTTGGAGGGATGTTAGACAGTGGAGTCGCCAGATGGATCGAGTTTTAATTTTTGTGTTTTTTAAAAACAAGATCAATCATTTTTTTTTTGTCTTTTTAGTTGTTTAGAAAAAATTTAGGCTAAGTCATACTCGGGAATAAAAATATTTATCCCCGGCAACGACGCCAAAAAGTGTTTCCGCCTTTCACACACCTGGGGGGACGTGGTATAAATATTCAAGCCACTCAGTGTGTCCTTGGGGGCAAGTCTCGAGTCAAGGCTGTCACCTTGTTCTTGACTCCTCTGTTTAGGCTCAACTCCTAATAAAGCCAAGGGGGGTGGACCCTATTAAGTTTCTAAGGCAAAATTATTTAGTATGATGATGGTATTAAAGAGTAAGTTTTTCAGGAGTTTTGATTTAACAATTGTAAACAACAAATAACATGATGAGATAATCACAAGTAAGCACGAAAATGACACCCAATCACATATAGATTGAAAGAAGTAAACAGTTGACCAGTGCCTTGAAAATGGAGTCGAAAAATCATTAGGAGTGCTTGCAAGTGCTGGAATGAATGTTGTGCAATTGTATCTTGGTTAGTTTTAAATTAATGTGAAAAGATGAGTAAATTAACTTAGGAAAGGGGACTCCAGATATACCCAGGGGGTACTTGGAGTATGTCCAAAACTAAACCTTCAAGGCTACCCGCAAGGAATATTTGGGCTGAATGGATTCTCTGAGACTGTTGTTTATAATGCACCTAAAGGTGTAACAGAGATCGGTGCCCCAAGGTCACTTTCCAGGAGTTCTTGCTTCCTTTGGGTATTTTGTCACCATAATGGTTTGATCGAGGCGTTGGATTTTTTCCTAAGGGGGTTAATTTGGGGAGAGCGAATCCTAATTATTCTAGTCACTCGCATCGCTTTTTATGCAGCTTGGCTGATCGGATGAACCGAAGCCAAGTGTAGAGCATACACACAGGAGTCTTGTCAATTTTAGTAAATTTTAAGAGCATGTTCTTGTTAAAACAGAAGACCCTCCAGGAATCTCTTTCGGTCCAAGTGGACCTCAATTGGGAAATCAAGGATGGGTTAATTTTATTGCTTGTATATGAAAAATAACAATGAAAATGGAATCAGAGATACACAACACTGGTTTTCTAATTAGTCCTATGACGCATCGCTTTCCCCTTGCGGGTCAATCGGGAAGTTGTGGGGTAAGTAGTATGATTAATTTTGAATTGAAAATATGGAATAATTCAAAATGTTATCAAAGTATACAATCATGTATGTCAAGACTAAACTAGAACAGAAAAAAAAAGGAAAAAATGCAAAAAAGTGAAACGGACGCAAATCCCCCCTGGGGGGATGGGGAGTGGGCTCGAGAGAGCCTACTTGAAATGATTCCTTTTTATTATTATTGGTTAAAATATCATAAAACTTAATTATTCACTTTGGTACTTGTTATCAGGGATCCAAAGGCTTACAAAAATATGGTAACAAACTGAAATAAAATCACAGTGGTGGGGGAAGCCTCTAGGAAGCTCCGGTTCGCCCAAGAGTCGGAAAACGGGCAGAGTCTCCTCTCCAAAAAAAAAAGCAAGCAATTAAAATCAAATGTTCCCAAAAACACTTTGAAAGTGTTTTGGGTCACCACACAGATTATCAAAAAAAAACTAAGTAAAACTTGTCAAAAAAGGGCTAATCTAGTTTTTCAAAAAGGAACCAAGGAAAGCAAGATTTCCTTGGTATCTTGGATTGCTGTTTGGGAAGCCAATGATATATACACTTTTCTTGCAGAATATGAAACTTTAATAACAACAAGGGAAACTACCTTATTAGCAAGCTACAAATTTCCTTTATAATGCTTGCAAAAAAGAGGGTAATGTCAGCTAGATCTCTTCAAATATAACTTTATATGCAAAAAGGAACTGAGATATAAAATTAAGAAAGGATATTACTAACTAGATCTATATGTGATTTTCTTAATGAGATAGATCTAAGCAATAAGATTCTTTAATAGTAACCAATTTGAAGAAAAATTTAAGATTTTGAAGGAGGAAGAGGAAAAGAGAAGTGCTTGTTGTTGAAGCAGATCTGCAAAAGAAACTTGTTAATGAAGCACCAAGGGGCCCAATCTTTGCAATATTTGTTGGAAAAACAATGGAATAAAACCTGAACCACAACTCTTCCAATCATGGAAAACCTGTAAGCTAAACGACAAATCCTACAAACAAAACCATTAAATCTAAAGATAGATATGAGAAGTAGATGATATAGCATGAAAATAATCTTATTTAGTATTCAATTATTAGCTCATTCAAAATATGTATCAAAATAGGAGTAAGTAAGCTTACTTATAATGATCTATTCCTATGATTCCAATAATCATTTAGGCAGACAACAGTTTAATGCAAAAATTGAAAAAAATAGCAGTTCACCTCAAAAGCAGCATGATAATGATGATCCAGACATGAAAAGTACACCACAATTTAGCCTCCAAAGCTTCTCTTTATTTCAACAATTGATGATCAATACAATATTACAATAGCAACCCCTTCAATCCAGCTCTAACTAGCTTGGAAGAGGTAATATGTGCTTAATTTATAGCAAAAACAGGAGATCTATCCCACGGGGGGCGCAAATCCCAAGGAGAGAGAGACTGTAGCTGTATGTGGAGTGAATATGGGACTGATCTGTGTCTAACTAAGCCTGATCTGAGTCTCACTGAGTGCAACTATCAATCGAAGAGCTGATCTATCTGACACCTCAACCTGTTGATTGAAGCATCCATCAAAATTCAACCAGAGAGGCCCACATGTGTGGAGGAGAGAGGGAGGGCACAATTCCCAATATTGCATGCATAAATGTACTCCCAAATCAGCCCAGATAACCTCCTTTAGTCAAGGAATTGTTAGATCCAATCAATCCCAAGCCGATGAGACTAATTTCAGTCAAATCGAAGCAAATCCCAATGATTTGGGATTTGGGGTTTTCTCCATTATTTAATTAATTCATTAATTAAATAATCAATATTTGATTTTTAGGGATTTTTTACCTGAGTGATGGACAAATCACTCAAAACTTAGAAAAATTGGGTCTATGGGTTTACATGGTACTCTTGGCTTGAAAATAAGCAACCCCATGATTGAAACTGATTATTGAGCCCACTTTTATTACAAAACCAATTTTTCCAATTAGACTATTAAAAATAGCCTAAGTTTTGTGGAAAAATTAAAAATTTGAAAAACTTAAAATATTAAAAAATTAAAAAAAATTAAAAACCTAAGGGGACTTAGACATGTTCATATGAGTCGACAATAATGCCTAACATGTTTAAACATTGACACATAGACTCTAATAACCTCAATAGGCCTAAATGCCAAGCTGACCACCCCATATTTTGAGGTATTGAGTGAAAAACTCAGAAATTATCAGTCGTTTGTTCAACAACCAATAATAACCAAGGGAAAAAACACCATGAGCTGTTCAAATTGACAAATAAAGTCTAAGAGACCGAGTATTTTACAGACATTATCGTGCTAGAACATTTTATTACAACTCCCATATTGGGTATGAACATGTGATATAGTACAACAAGAACTTCCCAGAAGCACTTTCAAAGGTCTTCTGAAGTCCGAACAAATCATCTTTGTCTGGTTCACCAGGCTCACTTGATAAAAAACCAATAAGTACAACTTAGGTGGTAACAGGATCCATAGGAGCGATAACTCTGATGTCTTGATTCTCAAATGTCATCATCCGCTTCTTGAAGTTAATCATTTCCATACTATCGTTGGCCCATCCGATCCCCAACAACGCGGGATAAGAACCTCCACCATCAACAACTTCAATTATGTCGAAATCGACATAGGTTTTCATACCTTCAACATCCACTACCAGGTTCGACACACATCCGATTGGTTGTACTTTATCCTGATGAGCCAATTGCAACTGTATAGGGGACCAACCCAGCATCATCCTCCCCATCTTTTTCCATGTCTCCTTTGGTAGAATATTCACATCTGATCCCAGATCCAGAATGACCAAATCTACTTCATAGTCCCCAATTTGAATAATCATGCGCATCTCTTTTCCTGTCTTTTTCTTGTGTAAAGAGTTCACTGCGGAGTCCTTCCGATCCTTACCTGGGTGGTGCAACAAATTTTCAATCTCGGTCAGAGCATCGGGATCTCTTTCCAAGGACAAGCAACTCTCAAAGAAGTGTTGCAAAGTACCATGCTGTCACGATGGTCCCACCTCTAGCGGAGAATCAAAAGCAGAGGGAATTTCAAAAATAGGTGACTTACCAAGATTTCTTCCCATCACATCCTGAGTTTCAAATAATATATCTTTCTCAGCTGCGATATCAAATGGTGCCTTCTTCTTCCCAACCAAACAAACATGTGGTCATGGCCCATCCTCTCTAGTCATCACACCCCCGTAGGTGACAATAGCGACATTGGAATCCGTCGTTCTAGGTTCTGCTGAGATTGTCGCAACCATCGACCCTTGATTCTAGTTCATTGGCATATTCTGGTTCAGTGGTGGATTTTGTTTCACAGGTGGGTTCATGGGTTGACTCACAGTCAGATTCTGTAGTGGAACTTGATTCTGAGCCTGGTTCTGTAACTGATTCTAGTTTTGTGTCTGATTTTGATTCTAGAAATGGTTCTGATTCTACAACTGAGGAACATTCCCATCCTGCCATCTTGTGATTAGTTGTGGGAAGTTTTCAATAGTATGATCAATTGCAGTGTAGTATGTACATGAACACTGCAAGTGTGGGCAATCTCTCTGATAATGTCCACATTCCCCACAATTGTAACACACGACAAGCATTGGAGGAAATTTCAACTCAAAATGGGACTTTCAACCCTAATCCAAATTCCATGTCATCGTGTTAGCCAATGAAATTTCTTTAAATTTGAAATATCATATAGGTCTTAAACAATTTTTTAATATAAATTTAGGGATAGGTATCATAAAAAAATTACTTTTTTATTCGTATTTTTGACATCTCTCCCTGTTTTTTTACTTAAATTTCGATCGGAAGAGCTCATTGGATGTGTAATTAAATTCCACATCCAACGAGTACCCACTTGGCTTACTTTTGATGGACCCCGCTACCCCAAAAACAAGAAATACCTAAAAAAATATGATGATGATGTCATCATCATGTTTTTTTTAGGTATTTCTTGTTTTTGGGTAGCAAGGTCCATCAAAATTATGTCTAATGGGTACTTGTTGAATGCATAATTTAATTCTTCATCCAACGAGCTCTCCCGATCGAAATTTGAGTAAAAACACAGGGAGATATGTCGAAAATACGAACAAAAAAAAATAGTTTTTTCCCTTTCTTCCTCCAAAATTAAAAAATATTATTTTATTATTTTAACTATTATTTTATTATTTTCCTTAGGAGGCCCATTTTGAGTTGAAATTTCCTCTAATTTCCATGACCTGATCCTCCTCCTCTTCCTCAGAAGCCTCCATGGAATCCTCCTTATTGTTCGTACTATGGCTGAGCCAATTGCTGTGACGAGGGATTCAGCTACTGCTGAACATAGTGTGTTGATTGAACATATTGAGTTTGCAGTGGATCCATTAGCATCTAACTATACTGCAGCCACGGTGCAAATTGTGGTTGTGGCGCAAACTATGGTTGTAGCTATGATGGAATAAACTGCATCTGTGGCGGTGGTGTGTACTGCGACTGAGGTGGTGGCTGCACCACCTGTGGCTGTGGTTTTGATTGATGTACTGCGTGAGGATCTTTTCCATTCACATAGTATTAGTCATACTTCCTTTTCTGGAGTAGGTCATAAGCGTGACAATATTTATCTTCATGCCTGATCGAGCGACAAAAAGTGCAGTATAATTTCGCTAGCTTCATGACCATCTGCTGCATGTAGCTACATTCTTCATGTCAATGCCCATATACTTGACATATATGACACCATGGTACTATTGCAACTCAGTGGGTTTGGTGCCCCAGATAGGAGATAGTTTCTGAATTTAGGGAAAGTGTCCTTAGTGTGTCCATATGCACGACAACGAGTGCACCAAAGATCTTCATGATTCTATTTCCCCTTCTTAATATCTTGCAACCGAAGTGCCAGGTTCACCAGCTGTGCCTAGATTTGGTTCATTCCAGCTGTGCTCTCTCCAATGGTTGAAGCTTCTAACTTCATGGCAATCTCCAGGGCCTCTCTCTGGGTCACGATATTTGGTTGCATCAATGGTTGTCGGATATGAGGTACCAAGTCTGTGATAAACCATTCTTTGTGTTGAACGTCACTCATATCGAAACTGACTCTTGCCATCAATGTCTTAAATCTCTGGTCGAAGTCCCAGATGGTCTCGTTAAGAAATTGATTAATCTCCTTCAGCTCAATAATGTACTGTGCTTGATACTTTGGTTTCCTAAATTCTTCAATCAGTCCTTTCCTGACTTCATCCAGTGTTTTTACAGGGATCCCCATAGGAAATTGTATGAATTTCATGTACCAATCCAGTGCATGACCCCGAAGAGTAGTCGCCAATTGGACTTTCTTAACGTCGTCATCTGTGGCCTTTCTGACAGTCCACACTACCTCACATAAGAACCAATACTGCTCAGGATCATCAATCTCACTTCCATGGAACAAAGGTAACTTTGCATCGTCGCTCGCCATCCTGGGGCTTCTTCCTACAAATGTTGATCTACTACTAGAATGTTGTTGGCATGTCGGGCAAGTTGATGTGGAGTTTGTGTTTCTTTCTGAATGTGGAGTAGTGCGTAGAGGCGTGGGTACATTGCTGCCAGGGTTTCATCTTACTGTTGTTCTGGGCGTAGTCTGGGTCAGGTCATCCTCTTCGTCACTATAGGTTCGCTTCGTCCCGTGTGGTCTCCCTTCATGGTCTTTCGTTTCAATCACAGCAGGACCTTCCCCTATCCTCTACCTCTTCTCTTATCAAAACCTTGCTCCTCCCCTTGTAGGACCACTTTCTTCCTTGGCTTCCCTCATAGTCTCATCTAAAATTGCACTCATCTACCCCTTATATTTCCATTCGTCTCCCCCCTTTCATCATGGTATCCACCGCCTCCACACACCGGAGTTCTACTACTCAAGGTGCATCTTCAGTATACCCTTTTCATAGACAAGCATCTTAATTGACAATTGCAGAGACAATAAGAACCTACCTTTGGGTCCATTGAAAAATTGCCTTTCCGCTTCGCTATAGGACTTGGTAGTGTCGACCGCGAATTCAATGATATATCCTTCCAGGATACTATCCAGTGAGACCTTAACATCTCACGATTCTTTCTTGTCAATTTCTTGCAGCTCCTGGATCAATTCAGGGGACCAGGATGTTGGCTCTCCTCCTTGGAAATTTGTATTCTTATAAGTGAACCGCGCCAACCACTCGTACAGTATGATGGGAAACTTCCAGAAAAAAAGTACTTGTGAGGACCATCGTGTATGTATCTCGCCAACCACTTTTCCATCGTCATTCTAGGGTTCTAATTTTCTGCTTCAACAAATTCTCGTAGCTTCTAATCAAACCAATCTTGAATTTTCGGTAACTTCAGATGCCACATATCCTCCTCTCAATCGCAACAAGGTCCTGGAAATGGAACCATTTTTTGGTGCAACCCCAACCAACAAATCCCAGTTGACAGGGGTTCCCACTCTGTTGACATTCAACTTTCCATGATCTCCCTAAGCACCAGCCTAGACAGGTTTTATCTCGTCCGAAAACACTCGCAAAGCGGATGAAGTCTCACCCAAGATGTTCGAGGGAGGGCTGACAGAACCAAGTTTTCGCAATATAGAAAAGGAATATGGGCATCGATCATTCATCAGTTTATTTACCATATCTTACCATTATTTCATCATCAACAAGAATATTTGTCGCATCATTCATTCATAACATAAATAACCAAGATTTTGCGCAAACAGATCTAAAAATATAACATTATTCATAAGAAAAAAACATTTCATCATAGATTTATGTCGGACATATTCACCATCAGATTCCCAGAAACAAAAATACAGAAAGAGACAAAAAGATAATAGTAGTTCATAACAACCTCCTTCTTCTCATATTATTTATGCACAACCAATCACATATTCAAAACAAACAACAATTCACTTGAGCCTCAAACTCTCAATTCTCATTATGCGGTATCATCATCATCATATTACATTTGCAATTCTTCTTCTATTTATAGGCTTGTGCCTTTACATTCATGGTCCACTTGGATGATTTTCTAACTAATTATTAACCGACTCTACCAACTAATTACCAATATCCACAAAATATGGTCAAAAAGTACAAAACGTGACACAAAATATTCAAAAGTAGTCTATCTTTCACCTTGCATGCTATCTTTTCCTTGCGCGGTGTCTTCCGAGCTTGCGCGACACTCATGGTGCCACGTAACTGATTTGTCCCAAAACCCCTACCAACATACATTTCTGAAACATTGAACATTCCAATAGATGAGCCATATGCCACAACATAACCATGTACTATGCCAAGATAATAATTGGGATCTATGCCAAGACCATCATAAAATATGTCCAAATAATCACCATGATCTATAAAACAAGTCACCAATATCTATTCCATGATCATCATAGATTGTGCACCAACATATATGCCAATATCACCATCAAGTATGCCAAGAGATAAGTGCAAGAAGATGTACAAACTTCATACCTTTTCAAGACAATAGTATGGACCCTACTCCATGAGAGGCATGAGCATCACAAGAGAGACCCATGTACAATAAACATACCATATATATGCCAATATGACCATCATCATATCCCCCATAACATATATAATGACTTCAAAGAGATACACCAGGAGAGAGGCTCACACACGAAGATTCAAGATGAGCTCTATCCATGAAAGACATGTGCCATCATAAAAGAAATTCACAAGCATGAAGCATACCTTTTACAAGTTCACAACATTAATATACAATAAAAAAAATAGTATCTAGGTAGATTCATCGCATATCCCTCCTAACTATCTTTCCAATGATCCAAGAATTGTGTGATTCTGACATCGTATGAGAAAGTTATGTCATTTTTCATTATTCTCCTCAATCCTCAAACATGCCCATAAATTGATCCTCCAAAACGTTTCTCACTTTTTCTCCATAGATGCGCAATAGAAAGAGAGACTTGACTGATGATGAAATGAAATGTTTATCCCTCTATTCATACACTTCATCATGATCTAGTACCTTCTTTTAGTGTCTCCTTAAACTCATATGTTATTTGTGGATCTCCATATTTTAAGGGGGTTTCAAGGGTTAGTACCCCACCTAAGGGATCCAAAACCTCAATATCACTTTGTATCTTCTCCAAAGGGGGCCCTAGGGATTGACCACATCATCATACTTGGTGGATATGTCATTATTTCTTGCAAGGATCCTTTCCACTTTAGGTGGTCTAATGGGACAAAGTACCACACCTTTTGGGGGCATGTGGACCAAACATTGTTATTTTGGGGGTACTTCAAGGTTCACACCAACTTTGGGGAATTTTTAGTTCCTTCTCCATCATGGGTCATGTAACCCCAAACTCATGAGAAAGTGGACCAAACACCATTGTTTATGGGTTTTTTCATCTTTTATTTGAACATTGTCTTGTGGACCAATCCTTTACTTCGGAGGATACTTCTCATGGTCATATGGACCAATCCTCATGGTTTTGTGGAACCAACGCCACTACTTTTGGGGTTATGTGTACCCATCATCATGATTTTGTGATATGTTTCATACTTCACCCCAATATTATTTGCAACAACCTTAGGGGATATTCAGGTCCTTCTCCAACATGGGTTTTATGTGACCCCACCCATATGGTCATGTGGACCCAATACCACTATTTTAGGAATTTCTTCACATTTATTACTAACATTGCTTAGGAAAACCTTTACAAACTTCCTTACACTTCTTATCATCATGGTCATGTGACCCACCATAATGGTCATGTGACCCATCATCATGGTCATGTGACTTGACATCATTTATTTAGGAAATTCTTCACACTTCTGCATGATACTTTAGGGATTCCTTTACGCTCCACATCATCATGATCATTAGGAAATTCAATAGGGGATTTGTACCACTTATATATAAATTAGAGTGTCTTCCCGTGAAGACCGTGTGCAACCGTTATGCCATAAGGGGGGTGAATTATATTTATATACACTTATGATCAAGGGATTTCTTAGGTTTTTCTTTGAGGGATTCAAGGCTTCATTATACATTCCCAAACAGTTTATCTCTATCATTATCACCTTGACACCACACATTGCTTCACACTTTTGACATCAATGACACCATGTTTGACATCAATGGCAACTTTTTCCAACATGCACTCCATAAGCTACATAAACAAAAATCTTATTATTGATTCAAATCTTATCATGGTCCTTCCTCCATGTCATAGTTTTCATTGTTATACGTATATTTGGTACTCTTACTAAATTTAGTTGAGGTAGACTAGATTACATAAGTATCTAGAGTTTTATCCAAGTTTACCACAAACATATGTTATTTTCCTAGGGACAATCATGATCCTTGTGGATGTCATCAAGGAAGGTCATGGCCATCCATGTTTATTTAGTATGAGATCCACAATTTCCTCATAAATCCCTAAAAAGGGAAATCAATCCTTGAAAGAACAAAAGACTTACAATGGATTTTGTGCATGGATTACACATGCATGACTTGCATTCCATCTACTTCAACCTTATCACCCTTCTATCTTATAAATATAAGAACTATGGTTGAGAGGAGAACAAAGGGAAGTTGATTGAAATAATCTATAATTTAGACAAATAACAAGTCTTTGAAGAAAATGATCTTGGTCCTAGTTTCTTTTTTGAGTGTGAATTATCCTTTAGTTCTTGTAGTAGTGGTTTGATCTTGTGTGTAGATTGATCAACGTCCCTTTGGATTCTCTACCATATAAATATTAGATATCCCAATCATCCTATGGATAAATACTTGTGACTAAGGAGTATTTAAATAGGATTTCGGGACTTGTCTTGCTGCCACTTCTTCATTATAAATAGAGCTATCTTCATCCCCCAAACTCAAATATATGATTTTATTAATCAAATCTCATAGATGAATAATGTATTAGGATTGTACTTAATTTATCTTAATGTTACTTAGATTTGTTAGATGCATTTCAAGTTATAATATTTATTGTAGTAAAAGTATAATGGGAAAACTTTTTTAATTTAAAGCATGCACAAGTATTTTGGAAAAAAAATGAAGTTGGGATCAGATCAAACAGATGGCATGCAAGGATTTGGACAACCACTAGTAACCAGCCCATCTCTTACTTTCATCCTTGATTTTGACATGTATGCAATTTCAGTCAAATCTAGATAGGAATATATCCTTTCATCTATCGGTGAACCTAACCCATTCACCTAGGGATAATCTTAGCCAATAAATAGGAAAATCTCGTAACAAAACTGGTGACTCCACTAAAGAGAGTTCCTTGTAATTCTCTTTTCAATTGGGTTTGTATTTTTCCTTTAATTTTCCTTCTAAAAATATTTAGTAGCCTCTACATGATGTTAGGAAATTGTTAGATGTATAAAGAATTAAAGTGGTTCGAGTTCTAGGTTGTTTGTTTTCTATTTTTTC
Organism: Pseudotsuga menziesii; assembly: GCA_001517045.1. Lineage (NCBI taxonomy): Eukaryota > Viridiplantae > Streptophyta > Pinopsida > Pinales > Pinaceae > Pseudotsuga > Pseudotsuga menziesii. Next base: position 154,748 of record LPNX010918227.1, on the reverse strand, counting down.
CTCTTTGTCCTCCTAGTTGTGATTCTTCTAAGTAATAGTCATGGTAATTCATGCTTGTTATTAAGAACAAAAAAATTTATTTCCAACTTGAGAATTTTTTTTCCTATTTTTTGTCTGAATGTTTACAAGATGATTTTTTTTTGGGTTTTGGTCTATACAACCATATTCTTGCACCACTTATCATAAAAATAGAAATCTAAGTTTAAATAGTTGCATGATTATCTTTTTTAAACATTTTACATAATGAAGAATTGAAAAAACTAAAATGAAAGTTGTTCCTTCGTACAAATACCTTGATTGGGCATATATAAGGTCAAAGTATTGGGATTTGAGAATAGCTTCTTTCTCTCTTTGTGGCATTGAGGTAGCCGCAAACTTTGCAATAGAAGGTTGGTGTGATTTGAGAAGCCATTCCAAAAGGAAGGGAGGTTCAATGTCAATTTTAAACAAGGCCCAACGATGACGCCATTCATGGATGTGGCCCGCTATGTGTGTCGTCGTGTTTTGTCGAAACTTTGTGAGAATTTAGAGGCTAAGATAATGTCTTAGAATCAACTAAAAATAGGATAGAAATTGCTTGGAAATGATTTCAAATGTGGTATCAGAGTCTCTTTCCAAATTGGCATACCATTTTGCAGCTCCACCAATTAGAGTTCTTTGGAAGAGACAGAGGTGAATCTTCCACTATGTTGTTGGAGGAACACCATACATGAAAATACATAATATGGTTGGTGGGATCATATCCTTGCTTCCATTGAAATTTAGGGATATCTGAAGGTAAATTTTCTAGCATATCTGGCGAATTGGCATCATGAGCTATGGGGTCATTGGCCAATTTGCATAGGTCAGGGTGATTCAAACTCGCCATAAATTATAAGTTGGGATTGGGGGATTCCATGTTATTCTGAAAGTTTTTTCCTTGAGGAGGAGACCCTGAAATACGTGGCGGTGATATTTGTATTCTAGGGAAACATTAATATGTAGTGTGACTTCCTCCTGATGGGGGGAAAGAAGGTGGGGTGCTCCCGTGTGGGGAAGTAATCAATGGTGAACCTATTTCATGAGAAGAGGATTGGAAAGGATCAACACTATCTTTAATTGGAGAGAGTGAGTCAACCAATGTGTTAGCACTAGAAATTTACCAAAGGTTGTGAAGACTTATTCCCAAGTAACAGAAAAACCACTTTTGAAGGGAATACTGGCTTTCTTCTCTTCCGAGAGGGATCTCTCACAAAATATTAACAAGGCCAGATATATACAAGTGAAAATGTGTATAGTTTGTAAGATTGGTTGAAACGAGATGCAGGACCATTGGGATATGGATTCAAGATGTGAAATACAGATAACAAAACTTTATGCATGGGAAATTTAACACAAAGGCAAGATATCTACTCAGTCACAGTCAAATTATAATTGTCTGGTGGAAAATGAAGAACATGAACAGACCATCAACACATAGCATTATGAAATGATTTCTGTATTAATTTTTGAAGAAAGTTTTTGTGGACCTCTGAAAGAACAGCTAGAGCCTGCTAACATGAATTCTAGAACTGTTATACCCTCATTCTAGAAGTGAAAGAAAACATAATGAACATATAAACTAGAAGAACATTCACATGAGAAAGGAAAATACATAATGTAACATAAAATAACACATGAATCTCTGGAAAAACACCAACTTTGGCTCTGTAATTTTATTCAGAAACTCTTGAAAGCATACAACTCCAAAATTACTCGGGTTGCAACCCTTTCTCCCTCTACATGAGGTAAATTTATAATGTCTTAGATTGACTTTAGAATCAAAATTAGTTACAAACCAAAGAACAAAATTCTAACAAACTCAAACGTGGAATATTCACCACGATTTACATAAAATAGAAATAAACGACGGGCCACTGAAAATAGGCTTAAAAACCTTTTCTGTGTATTTCAGTTGATGACAGCTATACAAAATCTGAGAGAGGTGACTGCGAATAGGTATGTCTTGAGGAAAACTCCCCGTGCTATCTTCCTTGATATATTTAAGGCTGTAATCTTAATTTGTTTGATACATACAATAGAATTGATTTCCACAGCTTAGATCTAGGCAAATATACCATGATCATATCATGAGTTAGAACTCTAAGCTCCATGTTATCTAAATATGTAATATTAGGCACCCTGGTACATGCAATTTTGAAATCAAATAATGCTTCAAATTCCTCAGCCAATTTATCAAACACAACGGGGCTCGATAGGGCATGCTGCATATCCCCAAATTTGTTGTGATCAGAACTACAAAGGACTAATCTTTCCAAATACTCCTCTTGAGTCAACAAGGGTCCGTTTTCCTCCCAAAAGAAAGGAATCCCTTTGTTTACCAGTGGTCTAAACAAACATATAACTTCTTCTACTCTATTATTTATGATGTCTATCTTGGCTTGCACAGTTTCCAACATTTTGTGTTTTCCAATAACTCTCCTGGCCCAGGAGACCACAACAACTTTGTCCTGGATACCCATTATTTTGATTCGGTCTTCGGATAAAGTACTCAAAAATTTAATAGCATTTTGAGCTTCCTGTATTGGTTTTTTATGCAATGCCTGTTTTGCTATCACAAGATTTTTCTTGGCAGTCGTCAAAGCATCCTCCTAGTTAGCAATATAATATAGATACAATCTGAATTTACTTGCCTCTTTAATGATTTGATCCCAGATCATGTGTCCCGCCCCCTGTAAGGCCATTTGGACAATCACTTGCTTGTTTAATTTGGCATGTCGGTCTATCAACTACATCTTTCTACTAGCTTATTCTTCTCTTCTTCCTTTTTTGAAGCCATGTCTTCTAAATTCTTGTTTTGATGCTTTAATCCTGTAAGCTCTACATCCCTTAGCTTTACCTATGTCATAGCATTAGACAAGGAGGTGGTGTCTGTCTCTACATTGGGCATAGTGGCTGGAATTCCCACTACTCCACACTTCTCTTGCAGCTCCTTTTCTTTGGCCGCTAGCCTAGCCTTGAAATCCTCTTCACTCTTATTTAGCAACTTAGCCTCTTTCTCCCATTGTTTCTCTTTCTCATCGAGCTTCAAAAGTTTGTCTTTGTAATGAGTCAGCTCAGTATTTAAATCCTCTTTTTCCTTCTCAAACTCAGTCAACTCAGAGGTTTGAATGAGCTGGGTAGAAGGAATTTTCAACTTCTTTTTAAGCACCTGAATTTCCTTTTCTTTCTCATACAGTAACTTTTGATCCAATGCTCCCTTATCCGCCTATCCATCCATATTCACCGATTCATCCTGCAAGTTTTTAAATTTGACTCTAAGGGCCTTGTTCTCAACTCTTACTTTCCTCAAGAGGTCTTGAGTTTTTATTTTACTTGACTCCAGCTTGGATATCTCTAATGTAGCCTTTAGAAATATGGTATTTAAGATATCATTGCTTTCTCTGTTAAGGTGTATGATATCCATAGTGGGAATATTTTCTAGGTTCGCCTTAACCTCTGACACTTTATTACCCATTGTCATGGCCAGACTTAGGGTGTCTGTAGCATGATCCCTTAAAGTCTTCAATGCTACATCTGGCTTGGATAACTGTCTTATTTCCTCATATATCTTTATTGTCTCATCAAAATTTGTATCATCCTTGTCTCTGTAAGTGTTCAGCCAATCTTCTTTAGATGCATACTTGCTTGGAGTCTATCCATCGAATACATACTCCTGAAGCTCTAACCCAGCTATTTTTGGCTCTTCTAGTTTATGTTTTCCCTTTACATTGCTCTTCTTCAGCTGCCCTCTCATACTTCTTTTCTTTACCTACACTATATGTTGTTCTTGTTCAACTTTTTACCTTTTGGCCTGTTAGCAGTATATATTTCATCAGTATCTGTGGGCTCTGAATGTCCTCTTTTATTTGCATTTCCTGAAAAACTTACCAAATATGAGACATTTCCATCCATTGCAATTATGTTAGACAGGTTCATTTGGGAAGAATTGTTTCCAGGCAGGAATGAGACAGAGTCTTGTTCCATGCTGATATCCTTTGTAGTATAGTTAGGATAATCTTCCCAATTTTTTGCTTCTCTAAGTTAAGATATTTATGTGTGATCAAAAGGATTATTTTTGTTAGCTTGTCTCCTTTTGGAAATTATCTTGTGTGGGTCGTAATTTATGGCCTGTCCCAAAGCGAATCCCATGCTTTTGAGCAAACTATCAACTAGTGGTAGGGTAGTTATGCTTTTGACAATGTATGGTCCTATCTCCCAGGGAAAATTACTTCAACTCTTCCTAAAGCTCAGAATGTGCTCTTCTTCAACAGTAAGCCTTTTCCTAATCAATTCCAAGGAAAAAATCCTGACTGTCAAAAAGCCTAGAAGGACATATGGCTGATGCACAAAACCATATAGTCTTATAACTATTTCAAATTCTGTCAAGAACCAATCTCCTATCATCTTACTAGGAGGTAGATGCAACATTTCCTTCATCTTAGGAAACACCCTGGGCAATCTTTCTTGAAAGAAAATGTCATATATCTCTTCCATCAAAGAGTTCATGAATTCACAGTAATTCTTGGTCATGTCATCAGTGATCACTAACCCAGGTTCCTATAAATTATATTCATTGTAAGACAAGAACATTCTCAATAAAAAGGATTGAAATTTGAACACTCTGGTATCGTGGAAGTTAGCTAACTGAGAACGAATGTTTTCAGCTAGAAACCCATCAAATTTATGACAACAAGACTGAAAAGATTGTCCTGCAAGTTCAGTTTCGACAGGATAGGTACTTAGGACAAACAACAGACTGAACAATGGCTCTGTGACATAGCCATTAGTATCTAAACCTCGAAACTAACTGGCTAAGGTTATTCACCATTGGGTTTCTTCATTAAATAGACTCAGGTCAATGGGGTAAGATAGACTAATAACTTCAGCATTAGGTTTTGAACAAGACTTCAGGAAAGCTTCCTTATTTTTTACGGTGGACTCTCGAAAGAATTGTATAATACTCTCTTCTTTGCATTCTTGGGATGTGTGGACAAATTCGTCTAGGACATGGAGGGATTTATGAATGACAGGAGCCTAAAAAGGGAAAAGTATTTTGGACTCGGGCTTATTCATGATGACTTCTTCAGTGGCAGAAAAATTGTCTGCACACCATTCAACAAACTCGGAGCAATGGGGGATCTGGTTAACAAAGGAAAAATGGAAAAAGGACCTAAAACAACCACAAGTATCGCTACCTTGATCCTTAAGAATTTCCAGTTTACCTTTAGCAGTTTCAATTGTTTCGTTCAATAGAATAGTATCAAATATTTTAGCATTTTCATCTATGAAACTTTCTTCATCCTTCCAACCAATAAACCCTAATTCCTCAATATCCCCCACCTCTATTACCACTATCTCTTCTATTTTATCTATTTTCAATAGTACTTAGGAAGTATTAGGGCGCCTACCTTGTCACTTAGCACAGTTCTCTGATCTATCTACACTGGCAGTCTGTACGCAGTTAGGGTGTTCATCAATCTCAAAGCTCTGGAAAAGACAAACCTTTTTCAATTCCACATAGACACTTTTATAGTTTTCTACATGGCTTAGTCCTCGTGCACCTCCACACAATCTGTACCATAGATCATTTCTCTTTGCAATATAAGCCTTTGATATGCTAGGTCTTCATACCAAAGTTTCAACACTATCAATATGTGTAGCTTGATTTGGGGAAATCAACATCAACCGTCGATCTCCAAACTACCCTCATCAGGACCGTTCATCCCTGAAAACTTTAACATTCCACCAATCATTTTTCCTCTGATCGAGTGAGAAACCTCCGATCGCGGAATTTTTCCTATCCATTGATCTCTCTTCGCAACCGTCGATCTTTGCGGACCCTACAACTTTTTGTGGATTGAAATCCAATCCCCGTTCGTGATATTTCATATTGCGGAATTGACTATCATCGCAGATCTATATCTGCCTTTATCTTAGTCTTCCTATCCTTTCTCCTTTTAACATATTCTGTTATTTGGAAAAATTTCTTTGGTCAAGCATGTTCAGTACATGGAAATTTTTAGCGTCATTGATATAAATTTGGATCAATATCAACTCTCCAACACTGCTCCCATTTAACACACTCTGGAAATCCAAAGACCGCATTGTTCCTTGCATCTCTGATCCATGAAATGATTTTTCATCGTTGATATTCACCCTCCTGGCTCAGAACCATCGATCCATGACTTTCTTTACCTTATTTTCGTTGCTGCTTACTCCAAAGGTAACATGGTCCACCACTGTGGGTCCAAACCCTTTAATCATCCCATGGTCCACTATGAATTCTTCATGTACCTATGATACCTTAAAGGGCACCTTCATAGTATTTTCAAATAGGGTCATTTCCTGAAGCCTTCAGCAATCCAAAATTATTCAAATATGGTGCTAACATCTGTCTCCACTAGGGATTCTATCCTCCCAGCGAGGTAGCAAACAACCCCGTAGACCAGTCCCCAAATCCATTAACAACTCAAGTATTTTATTTTATTTTATATTTCTAAAAGAAACTAAAAACTGAAAAATGGTTACCTTCCCAATATTAGGGCCTTCTCTGCAGGCTTCAAATCTTTCTGGCTCACCATCTGTGCTAATTGAAAGTAAAAATATTTACACTATAGTACATAGAAATCCCCCCCTTACTCCAAGTAATGCTTCATAAATATACCATTCACTGGGCCTCCTTCATACTGTGACCCATATTGATATTGTAGAATAAAAGCATTGATGCCCTTGTGTGCTGCAATGATGTATGGACCTACCCATAAATGATCGAACTTACCATGCTTTCCTTTGTCTTTGTGCGGAGCATCCCATTTTAACACCAAGTCGTCAATATGAAAAATGTCCTCTTTTATTTTTCTATAAAAGGTATTCTTCATCTTCTCCTGATGTATCTGTACCTTATCATATGATTTCTCCCTCAATTCATGCAGTTCAATAATCTGGTTTATTCTCCTTTGCATATGATTAGGTTCATCCTGTTGGTCCTACAACAATTTCATAACTAGTACTCCTAGAGATGCTGGAAAAATCACTTCAGCTCCTTACACCAGTTGGAATGGTGACATTCCAATAGCCCTCTTTGTGTTGATTCTGTCATCCCATAGAGCATATTTTAACTTTGTATGCCATGCTCTTTTATTCTCTTCCAAGAGCTTCTTAATTATCCTCACTAGATTTTTGTTAGAGGATTATGCCAGTCCATTACTCTGTGGATAATTTGCAGTGGAATGATTCAAACTTATATGATACTTATGGAAACAATTAATGATCTTCTTGGACTTAAAATTAGGTGCATTATCTATTACGATTCTTTTAGGACAACCAAATATTGCTAAAATATTATTCTCCAGGAAATCCATTATTACTGATTATGTAGCTCTTCTAGTCGGCATTGCTTCAATCCATTTTGTAAAATAATCAGTTGCTGTTAAAATCCACTAATGTTGTCCCGAGGAGTTGGGATTTATTTCCCCAATGAAATCCAACCCCCATTGTTGGAAAAGTGCTTCTACTGATATGGGGTTGAGAGGGAGTGAAACCACTTTCCTCTTTCCATCAAAAATTTGGCACTGATGACATCTGGCGGTTTCTTTATACACATATGAAAACAATGAATGGCAATAAAATCATGTTCTTAGAATTTTATTTGTAGTTACTTTCCAAGAATGATGTCCCCCACAGTCTCCTTCATGGAACTCCTTTTCTATTTGCTGAGCTTCATTTTCCAAACGATAGTTCAGTAATACTCCAATCAGATATTTCCAATAAAGATGTTGAATTATAATATAGAATTTTGCATCCTTCAGTTTCACAGACCTTGCTCTATTTTTGCTTAACCCTGCAAGAGGTTGTAAATTCTGCAACACATAAACAATATCATCATACCAAGGAGAGACAAAAAAATCAGGCACCACCTGCACTTCTGCATCCAACTGATTTGATTGACTAGCCAAAAAATTTAGCTGCAAAGAATCACAATGAGAGTCAGTCATCATTTTAGCCAATACATGTCCTTTAATCAACTTTGTGGGTTTAATTTCTATGTCATATTCTAGGAGTACTGCAATCCATTTAGCTCTTCTCCCCTCCGTATCTGGCTGTGTAAGTATACTCTTCACCACACTACTGGGAACATAGGAAATTACATGTGAATGGAGAATGTAAATACTAAAATCCTTTAAGGACTTAATCAAATAATAAGCTTGTTTTTCCATTATATCATATTTTAGTTCTCCATCCCTTAATATCTTACTGAAAAATGCTATAGGATGTTCTTCCCCTTGGTCATTCTTCTATAAAAAAATAGCTGCCACAGTATGCTCTGAAGCATATGAGAATATTAAAAAATATTTATTAAAATATGGACTCACCAGTACAGGAGCTTCTAAAATATCTTGTCTTATCTCTTTAAAATATTTCTTAGCTTCCAATGTCCACTTTATTTCACGAACTTTTCTCAGCATATTGGTGATTTTCATCAGGATCTCAGCAAAGCTGGGAATGAATCTTCTCAAGAAATTTACCTTCCCAATGAAGGATTGTACTTCCTTCTTGCTTCTTGGCTCTTCTACCTTCAAAATGGCACTCACTTTGTTTGGATCAATCCTTATACCTTCTATGGAAATAATATTCCCCAAAGGTTTTCCTTCTTCTAGAGCAAAATTTGACTTCCTTGGGTTTAATGAAATGGCATATTTAAGGAAATCCCTTTCAAAATGTCTGATATGCTCCCTGTCAGACCTATAATACACAGTAATATCATCCATGAAATCACCACAAATATGTCTCTTTCATCTACAAAAGCAATATCCATAGCACGCTGGAAAGTGGCTCCTGCATTCATCAACCCAAAAGACATATTTGCATATATGAAGGTACCCCATGGTGTGGTGAAAGCAGTTTTCTCTTGATCTTCAGGAAGCACCTTTATCTGATTGTAACCTAAAAACCCATCCATAGTGGAAATTATGTCTAAACCTACCACTTTCTCCAAAATCTGGTCCATTTTTGGCAATGGATAATTGTCCTTCAAGGAGACCCTATTTAAATTTCTGAAATCCACACACAGCCTTATTTCTCCATTTTTCTTTCTAACAGGCACCAAATTAGCAACCCATTTTGAAAATCTCAGGGTTACAATTATTTTTGCATCAAACAATTTTTTGATCTCTTTCTCAACAATAGGCAATAGCATGGGATTAATTCTTCTGAGCTTCTGCCTAAGTGGTTTTTCCTCAGGCTTGATTGGAATAGTGTGATGTATAATGGAAGTGTTGTACTCTTTGAGGCCATCGTAAATCCATGCAAATACATCTATGTATTTGTTCATCAGGTTCACATATTCATATTTTTCTTTAGCAGGAAGTGTTAACACCCAAAAGGGTTCACTACCTCATCTACCCCATTACATGGCTCATTTGTCCATTTTCCCACCATATTTCCATCAAAAACCCATAAAACCATGCAAAAAGCCTCCAAAAGGCCATAAAACCCTTTAAAAGGCCATAAAACCCTCTTTTCCTCCAAAAAATATCCAAAATTCCTCCAAAAAGGAAAAAGTCTCCAAAAAGGGAAGAAAAATATAAAATAATGAGGAAAAAGAGGAAAAAACCCTAAAAAGCTGAAACCCTAATCAGCAAACCCTAACCCTAAAACCGCATGGTTTCCAACTATAAATAAGTGATGGAGACCCCTCATTTCATATCCACAATCATAAGTATCCTGCCTCTGCCAAAATTGCTCTTGAAACCCTAGCTCACCATCGAGTTACTTTCGTCGTATGAGTCCCTTTTGGCCCATTTCCACCATTGGAGAAAGAGAAGAAGCAGCTTGAAGCTCGGAGCCATCGACATCGGACCAGCACAACGGACTTCACCAACCTCCACATTGGAGGTAACATCAATAAAGATCATTATTTACTATTTACTGTTTTTGTTTCATGTTATTTACTTTCTACTGTTTTGCTTAATTAACTTGTTTAAATTTAGTTTTTTATTTCGGTTATAGCTTTTAATTCAAATATCATTGAACTGATACTAAGGAATCCATTGTCCTTAGTAGGTACTCATTCGTACAAGCTAGGGAGAAAACCCTAGCAACAGTTTTGGCGACTCCGCTGGTTTTATTTTAGTTTTATTTTCCGTTTTGTCCTTTCGGCTGTCGTTTTCGGCCGCCGTAAATCGTCGTTTTTTCCTTCGCAGTCGCATCCCGACCGCGCCTTTTCCGCCATTAGCTGCGACCCGACCGCGACTGTCCAGCCCTTAGCTGCGACCCGACCGCAACTGTCCATCCTTTAGCTACGACCCGACTGTGACTATCTAGCCCTTAGCTGCGACCCGACCGCGACTATCCATCCCTAAGCCGCGATCTGAGCGCGACTGTTTACTCCAAACCCGCGGTCCAACCGCCGCTGTCAACCAGAAAGCCGTGCGCTGAGCGCGCCTGTTTCCTTTAAACCCGCGATCCGACCGCCGCTGTCGACCAGAAAGCCGCGCGCTGAGCACGCCTGTTTCCTTTAAATCTGCGGTCCGACCGCCGCTGTCGACCAGAAAGCCGCGATCTGAGCGCGCCTGTTTCCTTCAAACCCGCGGTCCGACCGCCGATCCGACTTGACTTTTGCACTTGTTCCTTTTTTTGAACCCAACCCCTTTGCTGTCATTTTTTCCTGCACCTGCACAGCCATCTGTCCTACCTGTAGTCCTACAACCTTTTCTGCACCATTATTCCCATTAACTTTTTACAGCACTATGTTTTAAAAAAAATTCCGCATTGTTTACTCAGATAATTTTGCATGATAAAAAAAATTTTCCATTCAGTATTATTATTGTTAGGAAGCTGCCCTGGCACTTCTCTTCTGGGTTCATAACTTCACAAGCACACAATCTGTCACCTAAATCAAGCGAGACTTAAAAAACTACTTAACTCAACCAACATTCTAACCCCACTTGGGGAACACAAAAGAATTTTTGTAGTTAGGTAGAATCAAGGGGATAGGCTTCCAATAACGCCCCTTGGTTATTTACACTTGAGACATAGTTGTTGTCCTTTAGGGAACCAAAATCCCCTAGTATTTTTTGACACGGTCACAACCAGATTATCAGAAGGCCTCTCCCTTAGGAGGGTTGAAGTCGTGAGATTGGTTCCGGAGGTCTGAGTGGAATACCGAACTCCATTCAGTAACTGAAGGGCTACCTTTTGCAGTTCTCAGAATATCCCTGTATAGGGAATATTGCAGTTAAAGGACCAAGCGGCAGATTTACCTTTCTGGACGTGTCATGAATGGGGTATCTTAGTTGCCATACTTCTAGGTTTGAGTACCCGGTGTCCCTCCCAGTAGAGGGATACTTTAGCCATTTCAATTTCCTATTTATATTGTCTGACTTGGATTTCATCACCTTGCAGAGGATATGCTTAGTTGAGTCATAATACTTTTAGTTAGGTGTTTGCAAGCTCCCTTACCTCTTTTTGGCCTAGTGAGTCCACCGCTTTTTATTTTTTAGGAAACCTATTGCTTATTGGTATTCTGACCACTTTTGTTGACGCTCCGCCTATTATAGCACGCTGTTACAGTGGGCGTTTTTTGAGTTTTTTGGCCTGAGCACCGTATTTTTTGAGCTCTCCTTCTGCACGCTCGGTTGCATTAGGGTTTTTTGAGCCGGTTTGTAGTTCCCTCAACCCACAGAGATTTGACATCATTTATCACCATTGCTTCCCCGAGACATTCTCGGCGCCTCAGAGGCGAACCCCCACAGCACGGATCACTTGATACCACTCATCGTAGATCTCGAGCCTTGTCACTTGACTCCACTCGTCAGCAGCATAGGACTCCGTCACCAGATTCTGATGCCCCTTATTTTACCTCAGACTCGGAGCCTAAATCTGAGAACACCCTTTACACCGCCCCTACTAGCCCCATGGCTGGCGTGAATCCCCCTCCCTTAATGGGAGGGACCGTTGGTGGCACATCCACCACTACACCAGTTATCACACCTTTCATGGGTATGCCCTCCACGGGAGGCCCATCTACCGTTCCCCTCACCGTACCTATTCCCACGGCGGGAATACCTATTCCCACTCCATTAGTGGTGCATACTACCCATGTTGGTGCAGGACCGTCCCATACCACCTTAGTTCCCCCACTTGGGGGTAACGTCCCTCACATGACCCCTCCACTTGGGGGCATGGGCCCCAACTTGATCCAACCCACAACCATGTCACACCCTTCGTCCAGTTTGTCATACATGGCTAGCCTCAACCTACCCGACCTAGCCAGATTAACCAACGACCCCATCCGACACGACCCTACGTGGCCCCACATGCCTACCAAGCTCCCCTCTGACATCCCTAAGTTCAAGGGTAAGGCAGGTGAGGACCCACAGAACCATATCATGTCCTTCCATCTATGGTGTTCCTCAAATTCCATAGTAGATGACTCCATTCGCCTCCGTTTATTACAGCGCACTTTCACTGGCTCTGCTGCCAAGTGGTATATCGAGCAACCCCATGGAACCCATGTCACCTTTACGTCCCTTGCCTCGACCTTCCTACAGTTCTTCCAGTTACTTGTTCACTATGACGCGGGCATTGAGATCCTCCTATCTTGCAGACAGAACACGGCTACCCACATCACAGACCACATTCACGAATGGCGGCGACACCGTAGCCTATGCAAAATCAAGTTAGATGACCGAATCTTCCTAGATTGGTTCCTCAAATCCCTCCTTCCGCTCATTGCTAAGGATGTGGCAGCCGAAAGACCCCAGTTGGAGGAAGAGGCTATCCTTAAATCCCAGCAATTCGATCTCATTTACACCCAGTCGGGTTATCTTTATACCATCATACCTGATGCCCCTCGCGGCGATCCCTCCTAGCACGATGCGCCGGGGGCATCCCACACTACCGACGGCATCATTGGCCGTCTCTCTTCGCAGCCTCAGCCATTTTCCATAGCCCATCCTTCCCCTGGCCCTGAACCTTCGCGAGCTACATCACAGTCCAGAGAAACCAACTCGTATGCTCAAATGCCACATCAACACCATTCCCATGGACCCTCCTATCCACCTCAGTGTTTTAGCCATATGACTTCCGCTTCCGCCCCCCCCCCCGATCGCACCTCAGCCCTACTATCATCAGCAGGCTGCACCAGCTCTTGCGCCACCACAAGCCCAACCTCATTATTATCAGCCACATCCAGCCCCTGCGGCAAACCCACAACCCGCTCCACAGCACTATCAACAACCCCCTCAAGTAGCTGCACCAGTGCAGCCTCCACCTCCATATTATCCACCGCAGCCCGCTCCCGCACCTGCGCAAACTCAGAATCCACCTACTACCCAAGGGCAGGTTTACGCCCAAGAAAACCCGCCGCTAAACCAGAACAACCAACAAAACCGCGGCAGAGACCGCAATCGTGGGAATAACCAACAGACCGAGCAAGCTAGTCAACACCCTAATCCCCCCGCTAATAATAACGTGGCCCCTACCAACCAAAACCCTGATCGCCCGCCCAAGCAGGCTAAAAACCCTAATTTGTGA
>LPNX010918227.1:29841-135545 GCA_001517045.1 Pseudotsuga menziesii | reverse complement strand
AAACCTCTAAGGTACAGGCCGTAGCTACAAAAAATCGGGGGGAGCCCCCTACTCTCCCTAATGAGAGTCATACCCTGCATCACTATCCGTGTCTGCCTCCTTTGACTCCTCTCCCCGCTCCTCCTCTAGCAAGTCCTCATCTCGTCTGGGCTCCAGTGCCCGTGCCCTGTCTGCCAATAGGGCCACCCGGACCGCAATCAATCTAAACACCCGAGGTGCCCCCAAACAATCCTGGACCACGGCCGGATCCAGGTCCCTCCATCCCTCCTCAGTCACTCCTACCAGCAGACGGTCGAGCAGTGCCTGTACGGACTCCAGTGTCCCTGCTGCATCTGGACGACCCACGTCCACCTGCCCTGGCAACGTTGGAATGGCCACAGTCCCTCTGCGCGCCACATGTCCTGGCGGTGGCCTCGGACCCACATCTGCAAAACACCATTTTGTCAGTTACCATATATCAACAATATATCATATACATAAAACTAGACAAAGCAACCAAACCATACATACCGTCTGGCCCCCATGCCTGTCCTGGTGGCCGTGGAGCATCCGGATCTCCTGTGAAGTCCATATCCCTGTATGGATAATCATCCAGTGTCAGTGGTAGCTGGAGCCACTGCAAATACAGCTCCTACGTGAAGTATCTCCCTACATCCCCGCCCCCACGGCGGCGCATCATCTCTCCCCACCGCACCATCCGAGGCTCCCTCAAGCCTCCTGCCGTGATCGGCACCCTCGGCCGCAGTGTGGGGACCCTCTCCATAAAGAAGGCACACAAAAAGGAACCATAACAAAATCCCTTGCCAAACTCCTTCGCCGCGGTCAGCTGTCGCTGTACGTAGGTCAGGAACATCTGGCCCCATGCAAAATAGGTCCCGGCCAGTACACGCTCCACAAGCTGCATCTGACCCCCAGACACCTTCTCAGGTGACTGGGACCCCAAAATCTGCACAATACATGCAGCCATCGCCTGTACTGCCGGCTCCCGTAGATCCCTCACCAAGAGTGCATTCCGATGCACCCGAGCCCCCGGGCGACAGAACCGCTCCACCATATCCTCCATATCCAAGTCCGCCGACACCCGCGGCTAAGTATCTGCTACCCTCCCCAGGCAGGGCAGCCCCGTCAAGAAATAAACATTAGTGAGGGTGAGGTCCACCCTCTCTCCCTGCACTCGAAAAGCCAGTATGCCTGGCTCCCAGAATCCGACCAACCGGGTCAGCAGCAATCCTGCTGACCGCATAATAGGAACCTCTGTGAACTTCAGGAGTCCGAAGAGTCCTAGCAGTGACCGCACTCGGCGATCCTCTCGAACCGCTGTCACTATCTCCTCTGGAACTTCTCGCTCCCTCCATGGCACCTGTGGCATCCTGTCAATCACACAACAAAGTCTCATCAGGCTCACGTCAACATCATAGAATTTCCCACCCATCCAAAACAAAATAGTTCAGTCTGCGACCGCGACTGTTCGGCCTGAACCCACGGTCTGCGACCGTGACTATTCGGCCCACACGCATGGTCCGCGACCGCGACTGTTCGGCCCACAGGTGCGGTCCGCGACCGCGACTGTTCGGCCTGAACCCGCGGGCTGCGATCGTGGTTTTAGATAGCCGGACTCGCGGTCCACCCACATGGTCCGTACAAAAACACCCTAGGACCCACTACCCGCCCCCCAAACCTAAAAGTAATGCAAGTATAAGTTTGACGGCCTACCTGACTCTCCCGAATCTCGAATCGGCCGGTCGAATCGTCCAGAAAAGACACTTGAGCTCTGGTCCACTGCAATTATGAATCAAAGGCAAATAGTACAAATGACACTTGTCCTTGGGCCCACTTCCCATTTATAGTCCATTGACTTTTCTCTTGTTTGGCCATTCTGCACCCAAACAGAGTCCGTTTTCAGAATCATTTCCACCATTGGAATCAGCACGACGAAACCATCACAATGGTCACATCGTTGCATTATATTGTACTACACCATTTTTTGCCCATTTTTTCGATACCAATAGGCACCTCGGTTTGCGTGCCACTTCGGCCACTCTCCATTTTTACCAATTTTTAGATCACCGGATCCATTTTTTTTTCGAGCTCATGATGATGCTTGAGATCATTTCTCGCTCTCACTTGGTATAATTTCAACAGTGCGTCCCTACACCTTGCCGCATCAATTTGCGCGCCACGTCGGCCGTCATCCAATTATTTCACATTTTTTACATGAGCCATCCACTCCTGTCATACTGCAAATGTTTCGTTATTTTGCCACCATTCATTCACCCCGTAAGGAGGCCCACCAGTGTTCCCCCCCCACCCTCCGTCCTGGTCATCATAAATGTTCCTTGATCAAACACTTCCTCCTTGCCTGCCCATTAATTCAGAGTCTTCTTATTCGCTTTCAGACTCCTTAAAATTGAAAGCAACCACGAGCATGAACTGTCATGGGCTCGTAAAATCCACATAATAGTACCATTCTATTACTTCAGAGTCTTCTTATTTGCTTTCAGACTCCTTAAAATTGAAAGCAACCACGAGCATGTACTGTCTTGGGCTCGTAAAATCCACACGACAGTACCATTCAATAACTTCAGAGTCTTCTTATTTGCTTTCAGACTCCTTAAAATTGAAAGCAACCACGAGCATGAACTGTCATGGGCTCGTAAAATCTACATGACAGTACCACTTTATATCCACACTTCTGCTAGTGCCCTAACCCATCAAGAAGTCCCCCTGCGCCTCTTGCCGCTATGATCGATCCTCTCGGCAGCACCCCCAATCAGGCGCCTTTGTTCAGAGTATTTTGTAGTTTCCTACCATTTTACCACAGCTTGAGTCTCCCTCAGCCCATTCACCCTCAGATCCCATACAGCTATGATCCCTTTACCACCAATCAGTTTCATGTGCTTCCCGATCATCCCTGCCATCATACTCTGAACGAAGGAAGTTTGAGTCCACCAACTCTACTTGCCTAGTTATTTACCCCAGTTTATCAACCCTGCCATCAGTACTATCACAGTTTGGTTTTTCACCTCGCGCTCCTATCAAGGAAACATCATTGCCTTGATAGTTGTAGGTCTCCCTCTGTCGACGACAGCCCCTCTATTCCAGAGGATAGACCTAGAGGCCCCTGCGCCTTGGACCCATCACCATCTGTGGTGAGTGCCTACGGACCATTTTGAGAGGAATCATCATTGCCTCTCTGAATAGTTGTTTCTCACATGCTCGACTTCAGCACCTTAATCGCATTGTTGAAAATCGTGCAGGATGTATATCCCTTCCAGTATGTGTCGAAGACCCCGGATTTCCCCTGACTCTAGCACATTGGTGAGTCACTTTGGAACGACCAGTTATATATTCCCATGAATATCCAGGCTACGTTGGAGATTGTATTCAGAAGCCATCCAGTTCCATGCTTCCTTGAGTACTCAGTCCAGTTCCAGACCAGTGTACCATGGCAAGTATGACCGTTGTCACTTTGATCCAGCAGCTCCTCAGTTCCTTCAGAACCACATTCAGTAGCACTGCTATCATTTCCAGTGTATCAGTTGTTCAGCTCAGACATGGTCAGCCCAGCAGTATGTTCCAGATTTGTGTCCCTTCTAGACCCTTATAATATACACAGTGGATTACTATGTATCCTACATGTCCCCCTTTTTGGACCTCACAGTTATTTCTATGTATCTTGATACGAGCATGGGAATGCCCGCCTCGTCCAGATTATTAGATGATTCCTCATCCATTATTGAGGTTATGTAATTTTCAGTCCTTGCAGTTGGTTCGAGATCGTTGTTCCAGGCTTCAGTTGGTTCCTTCTCTTCTCCACACCCCAAGAAAAATGAATATGACTTATGATGTCCATCGGCCATACGATGAGCTCCTGCCCTCGCACATCAGGGGGCAATCTGTTAACATCCAAAAAGGGTTCACTACCTCATCTACCCCATTACATGGCTCATTTGTCCATTTTCCCACCATATTTCCATCAAAAACCCATAAAACCATGCAAAAAGCCTCCAAAAGGCCATAAAACCCTCTTTTCCTCTAAAAATATCCAAAATTCCTCCAAAAAAGCAAAAATCTCCAAAAAGGAATAAAAAAAAATATAAAATAATGAGGAAAATGAGGAAAAAACCCTAAACAGCTGAAACCCTAACCCTAAAACTGCATGGTTTCCAACTATAAATAAGTGATGGAGACCCCTCATTTCATATCCACAATCACAAGTATCCTGCCTCTGCCAAAATTGCTCTTGAAACCCTAGCTCACCATCGAGTTACTTTCGCCGTATGAGCCCCTTTTGGCCCATTTCCACCATTGGAGAAAGAGAAGAAGCAACTTGAAGCTCGGAGCCACCGACATCGGACCAGCACAACGGACTTCACCAACCTCCACATTGGAGGTAACATCAATAAAGATCATTATTTACTATTTACTGTTTTTGTTTCATGTTATTTACTTTCTACTGTTTTGCTTAATTAACTTGTTTAAATTTAGTTTTTTATTTCGGTTATAGCTTTTAATTCAAATATCATTGAACTGCTACTAAGGAATCCATTGTCCTTAGTAGGTACTCATTCGTACAAGCTAGGGCGAAAACCCTAGCAACAGGAAGTTTCTTGGATAACCTTACAATTCTAGGATTATCCTCGGTACCAATATTAGAATCTTCAACAGGATTGACCTTAGGATCTCTGAAAACATCGTTTTGGTCAAAAAGTTTCTTTAATTGGAATATATCCTTTCCTCATAAAGATATTTTCAACTTTTATGTTTCAACGATCCCTTCTTCGCCTCCTTCAACATCTAGGAGATTCTCAGAGTCGGCACTTTCATCGTATATGTGGGTATTCACCAGACAGTTCTAAAAATATTCTAATTTGCATATCATCTTCAAAAACCTTCCAGTACTTAGTATTTTCTGGTATGGAAGGCCTTCTCATAATGTCAACCTTGTATTTTCTTGTACCTGCGGTAGGAGTTTCAAATTTTCCAGCAACAGTTGCCAGGGAATCTACCACAGTATTCTCATATCTAGGGATCACTTGAACACTGTGTTCAATGAAATAATTCCCAAACATATCCCATACTTCATTCCTGTAAGCTCTCATTCTGGGATTCTTTTTCTGATAGCTGTCATTCACTTGATTTATCATAGGTTCCGAATCTCCAAAAATATGGACTCTTTTAGGTCCCAAATCCTTCAATGCATGCAAACCTAGTAGAAAAGGTTCATATTCTGCTACATTATAAGTACATTTAAAGACCAGGTTGTAAGAATAAGCTTTAAAATATCTTATGGGAGAGATTATATATACACCAGCGCCAACACCCACTTTGGCCACAGACCCATCAAAATATATCCTCCACACCCCTTCTTCCTTTTGTTTCATTTCCACAGCTTCCTATTCACTTATTTCCTTTTTATCCTTTTTACATTTATTTGGCACAAAAACTTTTGAATCACAAGCAGACACATCATTGAAAAAAATAAATGAACCTAAGTCTGTATCAACAGCATAAACATGATGAATTTCTGGTTGATCTTGGCTACTTACAACATAAGGTGATCTTTTTTCACTGTGCAGTCTCTTGCTTTCATTTCGAATAGGAATTGTAGCATAAGACATATCCATTTGCAATATTCCCTTTAAATTTGAAGTCCAAGACCTTGACAACAAAAAACCAAATTTGGGAGGGATATGAGCCACAATAACATCCATGACCACACTTTTAGATGGTAACTTATTCAAGGACACAACCATGTCCTTAATCAAACCCAGACATTTAACCCTTTTAGAATCAAAAGAATACATATCTTTATAATGCCTTGTAATCTCCAACCCCAAACTTTCTACCACTCCCTTAGGAATTAAATTATGTGAAGCACCTGAATCTAGCATAGCATTATGCAACACCATGTCATGCACATTTAAACTCATATTAAAAGGTGGTACGTCTTCATCCTCACTATCCACACTATCGATATTAGACCCCAAGACAATAGTAGGATTGTCATCTATCAGTTCCAACATATCTAGGTGATTTTCTCCCTGATTACTAATCATTTTTGTTATTGTGTTCCTATATTCCTGATTTATGAGTAGCTCATTAAAAGGAATTGAAATCTTTAGCTTAGCGAGTTCACTTTGTAGATTAAATATGGAATAAATTTTATCTAGATCCATAGGTGATGTTTGTTTTGGTTATTTTATTTTCTGAGTTCTATCTTCAACTTCTTTGAGTACAACAGGTTCTTTTTGTTTTTCATTTCTTTTTTCTGTATTTATCTTACTGCTAGAAGGCTGATTTGGATTTAACCTTCCTTTATTTATAGCAACACCTCTACTCCTCAATTTTATCTTTCTAACATCATCTATAACATGCATATACCCCTTATGATATTGTTCCAACTCCCCCTCCAAATTATTATCATCTTCTTGTGCAAACATATTATGTTCCTCCTCAGTCAAATAGATTTTAGAATCTAAATCACCAAAATGATGAATGTGGTATTCAATAGACTCTGCACCATCATTATCATCCACATAATTTTCAAGGAATGGTGGTCTTATCGGTTGATCTTCTTGGTTCCTTGGATTCCTCATATCTCTTTGTCTATTCTGTGGGGGTGGGGGAGGAATGGGCCTTCTAAAATTAGGGTTTCTGATATGAGGTTCATTCTATTCTCGATTCACTGGTCTAGCCTCCACATTTAGCCTATCCATTAGCTTTTCCACTTCTTTCAACATCATTTCAAATTTTACATCATTAGGTGAAGAAATAGTAGAGGTGGAGGGCATTTCTTCTCTACCTTTCCTCCTATCAACATCTTCCCTTTGTTTTATCTTCCCACATGCCATCATATTGACTTCTACTTCTAATGCATTTGTGAACATAGCAGGAAGAGTGGCTGATTTTCTTTCTCTCAACAACAATGCAAAATCATTATCAAACGCTTCGGCATAATGAAATTTAGCAGCACCAGGTGAAGGCTTAATATCAATAGGTATTGAATTGGAGACTCTCATGAACCTACTGGAAAACTCATGGACTAACTCAAAACCTCCCTTCTTAATATTATTATAATGGGACAGGACTTGTAATGGACTCTGCTTATCATCCCATCTTTCAAGAAATGAAGTTTGGAAATCTGCAAATTTTGGAATAGACCTAGCAGGTAAATCTTTATACCATTTCTTGGCCTCTCCAGACAAACTCTGTGCAAACATCCTCATCTTGACATCCTCATGATCTACTTCCTCTAAATCTATGAAATCATCAAACTTACCCACGTGGTACCTTGCAGAAACATTCCCTTCCCCATCATACAGTGAAATTATTTGGGCATAGTTCAAAGGAAGGTCATGCAGTACTATAGGTAAAGCCAATGGAGCAAACCTAGCTGTTTCCATTGGTATAGGTGGATTTGGAGCAAGTGGTACAGGTTGAACAACTGGAGGATTCTGAACAGGCTAGGAGATAGGAAACTGAAAGTTCTAAAAAATAGGGGTAGCTTTTTTAGCTTTCGTTGAGGTCTCAAGGTTTAACCACAAAGCGTCAAGAAGATATGATTCCAATATACTAGGGTTAGTCTCAACTTTATTTAGGTCAAACTCATACTTTGATTTTTACAGTACTCTCTCAACACTAATTTCACATTCAGACTCTGGTATGTTATGTAAATATTGAGATGATGACATATCAAACTGAGGAATACTTACTTTTTCTTTATTTATATTTCTAAGTATTCTTTCTAGATTTTCCACACTATGCAAATTTCCAGTATTAGGATTACCTCTCATATGTACTCTCTTGAAAGCCAGGATGTCTAACGTAATACTGCTCAAAATGTATGTGAAGTCACCAGGGAAAATGTACAACCTTCTTGTTAGCACTGGAAATTTACCAAAGGTTATGAATGCTTATTCCCGGGTAATAGCAAAACCATTTTTGAAGGGAAGACTATATTTCTTCTCTTCCGAGAAGGATATCTAACAAAATATTAACAAGGCCAGCTATATACAAGTGAAAATGTGTATAGTTTGTAAGATTGGCTGAAACGAGACGTAGGACCATTGGGATATTGAGTCAAGATGTGAAATATAGATAATAAAACTTTATGCATGGGAAATTTAACTCAGAGGCAAGATAGCTACTTAGTCATAGTCAAATTATAATTTCCTGGTGGAAAATGAAGAACATGAATAGACCATCAACATGGAGCATTATGAAATTAATTATGTATTAATTTTAGAAGAAAGTTTTTGTGTACCTCTGAAAAAAATAGCTAGAGCATGCTAACATGAATTCTAGAACTGTTATACCCTCATTCCAAAAGTGAAAGGAAACATAATAAATATATAAACTGGAAGAACATTCACATGAGAAAGGAAAATATAGACTGTAACATAAAATAACACATGAATCTCTGGAAAAACACCAACTTTGGCTCTGCAATTTTATTAAGAAACCCTTGAAAGCATACAACTCCAAAATTACTCAGGTTCCAACCCTTTATCCCTCTGCAGGGGGTAAATTTATAATTTCTTAGACCAACTTTAGAATCAAAATTAGTTACAAATCAAAGAACAAACTTCTAACAAAATCGGACGTGGCATATTCACCATGATTTACATAAAATAGAAATAAAGTGCGGGCCACTGAAAATAGGCTTCAAAACCTTTTATGTCTATTTCCACTGATGACAGTTGTACAAAATCTAAGAGAGGTGACTGCGAATAGGTATGTCTTGAGGAAAAATCCTCATGCTATCTTCTTTGATATCTTTAAGGTTGTAATCTTAATTTTTTTGATCCATACAATAGAATTGATTTCCACAGCTCAGATCCAGGCAAATCTGCCATGATCATATCGTGAGTCAGAATTCTGAGCTCCATGTTATCTTAATATGTACGATTAGGCACCCTGGTACATGCAATTTTGAAATCAAATAATGCTTCAAATTGCTCAGCCAATTTATTGAAAACAATGGGGCCCGAAAGGGTGTGCTGCATATCCCCAAATTTGTTGTGATCAGACCTACGAAGGACTAATCTTTCCAAATACTCCTCCTGAGTTAACAAGGGTCCTTTTTCCTCCCAAAAGAAACGAATCCCTTTGTTTACCAGTGGTCTAAAAAAACTGATCACTTCTTGTATTCTATGATTTATGATGTCTATCTTGGCTTGCACAGTTTCCAACATTCTGTGTTTTCCAATAACTCTCCTGGCCCAGGAGACCACAACAACTTTGTCCTGGATACTTGTTATCACCAACCTTGTAGTTTCCTATGTGAGGTGGATCTAGGATGGATGGTAGAGTGGCAAGCAACAAAGCAGGTGGAACCAAGACTTCCTAGACTCCCAAATGGATGGTTGTCACGCTAATCAAGGCAGCCTTCACTTTATGTTATCGAAGTCCAAGACAACAATGGGGTAGACCCAGATCTCCTGCCGACAGGAGAGACCATACCTAGACACCAAAATAGATCAAATGTGGATTTGAGGTATGTAAGGTGTAAGGTAAATGGAAACCCTAGCTCTAGGGTTTAGGTACTAGCAACTGATGGAGATGACCATTGTCTTGGGAAATGTAACAGTGATAGGGTGAGCAAGGACAGAGTTGGGATTGTCTAGTACCAAGGAGACATACTTAGTGAAAGATATGAAAGTATCAGGTAATTTGAGTTATCAAGGAATGTTGGCAAAGAGAACAGGAGTAAGGTAAATTTAGGGCTAGCGCTAGAGATAAGATATTAGTTCCTTTCGTGCATTGGGAAATGGAGTCAGTATCAACACAATTTTTCACTGAACCTACCTGGGATATACCCTGATCTATGGACCTAGAAAAGGATTTGGCCTAGAAGATTCAGGTTACAGGAAAATCAATAGAAGGAGGGCTAGTGCTAGGGTTTGGAGAGGTAGATTTGTAGATCTAGAGCCACCAAGAGACTATCAGCTCAGTGTTGGAGGGGAAATCAGATCAGGATGGCCCGATATACAAACCCAAGTCAAAAAACTGCAGGAAAAATCATATCTGGAAAAGTCAAAATCTGATGAGGGGGGCTATGAGGCTGAAAGTCAGTTTTTTAGATCTAGGGAAACCTTATAGGAACTAGCTCAACATTAGGGCTGTTCTAGATTGCTCAAGCCCTAATCTATCAACCTAGCCTGTCAAATTTCAAAAAAATTAAACTCCGCAAAAGTCCATTTTTCAGTGAAGGTGCTAGGGTTGTTTTCAATCGAAAACTCAGATCTAGGTCAAACTGCCATGAATTTGGATAGTGTTGAGGGTGATATGGACTGTGTGGGACTCAAACTATCAGTCTATGAATTCAGAAATCAGAAAAATTCAAAACCCTAGCAGGTCAAATTTCCAGTGGGGGCGCTATTCAGTTTTCAAGCTAAAAATCATATCTAGGTCAAACCAGTAGGAATTTGACTAGAATTTCAGTAGATTCAATGAAAGGAAGGCCCAATATATGAAACCCAGCAATGGTTTGTCCAAATATCAGACAGTTCCCAGATTTAGTACTTTTAAGGGTTTTTTAGTATTTTAGGAATTTTCAGAAAAATGCCAAGGAAAAGCAAGTACAATGGATTCAGATCTGTTAAAGAGAAGAGAGTTACCTGCTAGATCATACTTGGATATGCTTGTAAAATTCTGAACAATGATGATCCTTGCTATCTCGATTAATTCTGGAAGCTCCAAGTGATTTCTATGATGGATGTAAGCCCCAAACCACCAATGCACCCCCTACCTTGCATGAGCAAATGTCAACAATATCAGATTTTCCAATACAAGATAAAGAAACCAAATGCTACAGGAAAGTAAAATGAAGTAATCATAGATCACAATGAAACTAATGAAAACCCCCTTGTTATCATTCCAAGAAACTCCTCTAGGTTGCAGCTCGAGGATGCCTGGTAACTTACAATGTTTTTGGGGTTTTATAATATGGATCAAGTCAGGTGACCTATATGACCTTCCACTCTCAAGATATGCATGAAACTCAATCAGGTATAAGGCTTTTAGTTACCACTATTCAGAGGTTGACAATATGGTGCAAGGATGGAGAACTCATCATGCTGGCAGATTCGTACATAAAAAAAGTTACATATAAATGGCTAAATCATGATAAGGAAGGCACTTATAATTCAAATCACATCAACATGCCAATAGGGTGATAGCTGTCAGTCATTGATTAACTTGAATATAACCTAAATAACACATTCAAGCATAAGCACAGAAAAGACAGAAATGGAAGCTGAACAAATGATAACAAAAGAGCTTATATCAAATCATGAGCAAAATGAGAAGCTGACAATAGTATAGGTCTATAAGTCCCTGAAGTTGAACCCTTTCAATAAAATAAGTCTTAGTCTTTATATCATTTATAAAAATACTCAGATCCTGAAAACTTGGATCTGATTTAACAAAAATAAACAAAAGAATTGTTTTTTGCAAAATTAGGTTAAAAACCCCTAATTAACTACTTGTCTAACTAACTGTAGAATTAGTTCACTGTATGAACCTTCAGATAACTAAGGTGACTATTGGAAATCACTGCCATTGGCCCTCTACTAGTTAATTCAGTGTTTTCCTTTGACAGCCAGGTATTGGTGACCTTTTCCACTGTTATGTCATAGTAAAACTGAAACAGACCTTTCCTGATGCTTTCTTCTGTGTCTTTCATCTTCAAACTTTGTCCCTGATCCATCCATATTCACCCAAAACTGCTCCTGCATGTCAAAATTTAATTTTATGCCACTGTCTGCTTTCAGTGGTTAAGAGGCCAAAACATCGGAACCATTAGCTGCCGAAAGTGAGGCTTTCGATGGCTAATGAACTGCCTCAGCGTCTGCCTAAGCCATCAAAAGCCCTGTTTTCCAAAAATTCTTAGGTTTATTTCAAAAATGTTATTTTAAGTCTGTCTTCTCAACTTTGTTCTTCAGTAGGCTCTATGCTAGGAGGGTTTACATCAGCTTGTCTTGTTTCTGGAGGCTGAAGGCTAACTAGAGCTTCAGCTAGAGTTTCCAATGTGGGGTGGCTGCTAGCGCTTGCCTTGGCCTCCTTCAGCTACAGCATTTGGAGCCTAATCATCTTGTACAATCTAGTATTGTCTTTTAGGCATCTTGTATTTAGTCTCTTTAAGAAAATATATTATCTTTCTCTCTGCTCTAGGTAAGACTTATGTAGAATCTTGTTCCTACTGGTCAATGCGGCATTATTTTTCTTTATTTCCATTTCCAAAATCTCGATCTCATACACTTGCCTCGGCAATTCATTTATCCTTTGAGTCTTGGGCTTGCTGGAGGAAGCCTTCTCTGCTGGTTCCTCTTGCACTTTAGGTGTAGGGGATGGTAGTTCTTCAATCACTGCTACAACCTGCAAAGCTAGGTTTGCACCTTCTTCTGGTTCCTCATCTGAGTCTGAGTAGGGCAGGATTAAAATGTTCTCACGGTGTGCTGCAAATTCCTTTCCCTTTTCACTGAAGTCCAAGTTTCTTTTGACCTTCTTGGCTTTGGAAGAAGAAGGATCCTGTTCAGCTGCTGCTGGGGATATGGCCCTTCTTTTCCTTTTTCCACTTCTTGGTGTGCTGGATTTTTTAGCAAGAGATTTCCCCTTTTCCTCTAGATGAAGGCTTGTTTCAAATCCATTCTAAAACAAGAAATAAGGCCATGCCATATTCCTCCTTTTCAGCAAATCTTGGATCAACAGTTGAATAATGCCATGGTGAGACAGTCTACCAGCAATCTTGGTTGGTTGAGCCTTCACCTGGTGTGCCATTTTTCCCAAACTCCTGTGTAAGTAAAATGGAAAATTTAGTGGGATTTTACCTATGAAGTGGTTCATTAACTTAAAATGGTAGATCATGGATTTATTATATCTTCCTTCACATGTTATGTTGACCACAATGGCCTTCAGCAGTTGCTACCACCTTTCTTCTAACTCGTAGGATGGCACACTCTTCTTCCATACCACTTCTCTATGCTCAGGATTTAGGTAAGATCTGGACTCCACATATTTTGGTATGGTAGTCTTGAACCACTTATCTCCTATGCTAGGGAGTTCAGTTACTTCAGTAATTAGGGCTTCATCTATGTGGAATTCCTCTTTTCCTATGACTACCTTGGATCCATCAAATGAGAGAGCAAATGCCTCAGCCACCTGCTGATGTGAGCCTTGTTTCTTCTCACAAAACCTATAGCAGCCAGCATCCTGGAACAATTTACAGACCTCTGGATGTGCCTATAAATAGCTGATATCTCCTAGCTCCTGCCTGAGAGCAGGTCCTCCCTTCTTCATCTTGTTGAATGCCACTCCTGGGTACCTGCAAAAATAATTTTAAGTTCTGTATGACAATGTGTTAATAGGATGCTTCTCAGAGATGGATTTCTGGTGGAGAGAAATGCTAAGGTTGAAGGTGAAATATACTGAATTTTTGGCACTAATTATGAGGGATTTTGATTTCATGATGGATGTTGAGGTCATAAGGTGATGGCTGTATTTGATCTTCTCAATAACCCTTGCCCAGTAATTATATTTCAAATCAACCTGGATACCCGACGAGTTTTTCTGCTATTCTTTTGGACAGGTGGAAGAAAAATGAAGGTTTCAGATCCTATCAGTCCTTTGTCAGTTTTATAACGAACTCCTTCACTTATTTCCACACATAGTTATGCAGACTCATGTCCTTTTGGTGGTTTATCACGCCTTTTACTGGTTGTTATCTTGCTGACAGGGTTTGATTTGACCGATTTCTAACCGTTTTTGTCTTTTTCCTTTTCGGTGGTTAACAGTCTTCAGGAATTTCTCTATAAGCCACTGAAAAGATGGCTTTCAGTGGCTAATGAAATGATAATCCCTTTGCGCAAGCCACTGAAACCATTTTCTCAGCGTCGCGGCGAAACCCAACTTTCGGCGGATAGTGGCCTTGCCGAATATTACTTTTAACCGTCAAAAACCCATCCTTTCGATGGTTAATGAAACATCAGAGCTTTTTCCTAAGCCACCGAAAGCGCTTTTTTCCCCATGCCTTTTTGCTTGCTTTCAGCGGTTAAATCCTATTTTGAACTTTTCACTAAGCTGTCGAAAGCATCACCTTTCGATGGCTAATGAGATATCTGAAGTCTCACCTAAGCCACCGAAAGTTTTTTTGCATTTTACTCGCTCGGTCCCGCTTTTAGTCGTTTACCTTTACCTTACGTTAAACTGTTAGCTCTCAAAACAAAGCCCTTTGGTGGCTAATGAGCTATTAAGAACCCCGCCTAAGCCACCGAAAGCTATAACTTCCAAATTTTTCAACCATAGAAAAAATAGAGACCTTTAATTTGTTAGTCATCCTCAGATCTCTCATTACATGACTTGAATTCTTCATACTATCAAAATAAATTTATTTTAGGAGATAACACCCCTGATCCAAGATGAAGAAAACTGAACGAGTTGAGGTCCCCCTGCAAAAACTCTCCAGCCAAAATGCTCTCCTATAGATAAGACAATGATAGCAGAAAAAATATAGATCTCACATGAATTTCCACAATGCTAAGAAGTAGAAGACTATGCAATATAATCCATCTGAAACATCATATGTCCAATGAGAAAGCACTGATATACAACTGGGCATCAAAAACTGCTCTGTGATGACTAAATGGCTACATCGGTCCTCAAATCTGAGTGTCCTAACATTGGAGAGTACAATAGTGCACTAATACAATAATTATCCGTCAAAACTACTCATCTCAGCATCTCATATGTAAGAGATCTAGCTGAAAAATGTATTGTGTCTTAAAACTAGAATATGGTATCCTGGCTACTATATATGTGATAACATATGGGTCCAGATGGGACAAGGGCTCTGCTGAAAAGAGCGCTTGAGAACCTCAGAATCTCTGGTCCTCGCACTCTACTTCTCACATCCTCGATCAATCCATCCAGCTCTGCAACCACTACCAAGAATGTACCTGACTACCTGCAACATGTCCAGAGCTATACCAAACACACAGACCGGTCGTCAAAACAATATGTGGATAATATATAAAATACTAAAAATAAAGATGCATGAAACTGAAAAGTAGAAAATAAATCTAATCTATAACCATAACTTTCAATAAAATTTTGATTTTTTATTTTGCAGGATAACAAAATTACACGAAGAGCTTCAAAGGTGAGCTTCAGACAACAAAGCAAGATTCTATACTACTGCCGAGAAAGGCTTATTCAGGTCCTACCTAATCTACCCTACCAGGAAAAGCAAAACTCATGCAATGGATGGGAAATAATGCTTTAGTAAGAGCTCGTTCACGGGAAGTTCAAGTTCATTCCCGTCCAATGTTTCCAAATAAATTGATCCCTTTCCAGCTATCTTATATACTTGATAGGGACCCATCCATATCTTTTCCAATTTTCCATGTTTTTCTTTTAGTTTATCCCACAACAAAACTATGTCTCCTATCCCAAACTTTACATCTCTTGTTCTTTGATCAAAAGTTCCTTTTACTCTCTCTTTCTCAATGACCATCTTGTCAAATGCCATCCTTCTCACTTCATCAAGTTCAACTAACTTGTCGATTCTTGCCTAGAAAGCTTCTTGATCTAACGTACATTGTTGTAACAACTCATATACAGGGATTTGCATATTAATTGGGAGCCTACAATCTTGTCCATAGACCAGCTTGAAAGTGGATTTTCCTATGATTCTTTTTACCGTTGTTCTATCAACCCATAGTGCATATTTTAGTTTGTTATCCCAGCTTCTCTTGTTCTCTCCCACCATTCTCTTCAAAAGCTTAATCAAGTTCTTATTACTAGACTTGGCAAGACCATTTCCTTGGGGATAATAATTAGATGAATGGTATAAAGTAATACTGTGATTCATGCAAAAGGTTGACATCTCTAGTTTACTAAAAGACTTAGCATTATCATTGGTTATCTTTATAGGGAACCCATATCGACACACAATGTTTTCTTCTAGGAATTTGACAACTACAGTAGCTGTGCACTTCTTAGTTGGTATAGCTTCAACCCATCGAGTAAAGTAATCCATGCAAGTTAGGATATATTTATAACCATTGCTTGAATTTTGATCAAAAGGCCCAATGAAGTCCATACCCCGTTGTTGAAAAGGAGATTCAACTACAACTGGGTTTACTGGTAATGCTTTTAACCTTGGCTTTCTTGATAAAAACTGAGATTCTTGACATGTTCTTACAAAAGAGTGCACATCTTTAAAAAGGGTCGACCAATAATATCCTGCTCTCATAATCTTTGTAGTAGTATTTCTAGGATCATAATGTCCACTGCACATGCCTGCATGCATTTCCTTGATAATGGTTTTGGATTCCCCTCATTAACACATTTCAAAATTATTCCATCAGGATTTCTCCAACCAATACCATCATGAGTTAATGTATACTTCTATGCCTTTAACCTTAAAGCTCTCCTTTGGTGATCCACCAGATGATCAAGGCAAGACAAATTTCTCAGAAAGTAAATAATGTCCCTATACCACTCATGATTTTCATCAATATGCAAAATATGAGAGTCCCGCTCATCTACCAGATTTATAGCATGGCTATTACCTCTCTTAGTCAATAATTGGGCTAAGCCTTGACCTTTCATGATTTTACTGGGTTTGATTTCTAAATCATACTCTTGGATACATGAGATCCAGTTTCCTCTAACACCTATACCATCTGCCTATAATAAAACATCCTTAACTGCTTGGTAGGGCACAAATGCTTTGATTTTAGAATATCCTATGTAAGTTCTGAAATGCTTTAAGGATTTGACTAGACCATAGGCTTGTTTTTCGGTAGTAGTATATTTTAATTCAGCATCTCTCAAGTTCTTACTCATAAAAGATATGGGTTGCTCATGTTTTTCATCGTTCTTTTGTAACAGAACCCCAGCAATGGTATCTTCAGAGGCGTATGAATAGACCAGAAATTCCTTGCTATAATCAAGGCATGCTAAAACAGGAGCGGTTGAAATAGATTTCTTGAGCTTCATGAATGCGGCTTCACAAGTTTCATCCTAGATGAACTTCATGTCTTTATTGAGAAGGGCATTTAAAGGTTTGGCTAACTCTACTAAATTCGGAATAAATCTTCAGACGAAGTTTATTTTCCCAAAGAAGAATTGCAAGGAAGCAATATTACGGGGTGAAAAAATAGCATTGATGGCTTGAGCACACTCAGGATCCAACCTAATACCTCCTTTTGATACAATATGCCCTAATAAATTTCCTTCATTGATTCCAAATGTGGATTTCTCTAGGTTCAATCATATACCAAATTTTCGGCATCGCTCAAAAACCTTATTTAAATGCTTCACATGATCATCTTGCCCCTTTGAAAAAATGGTTAAGTCATCTTGATATATAGCGATAATCTTTCCAATGAGATCATCAAATTCCTGGTCTATAGCCCTTTGAAAATTTGAGCCAGCGTTTAATAATCCAAAAGGCATTCTTATGTACTCAAAATTTCCCCATGGAGTTGTAAAGGTCACTTTCTCTCTATCTTTCTTCTTTATCCTTACCTGGTTGTATCCTGAGAAACCATCTAACATTGATAGCATACCTGTGCCTGTAACACTTTGTAGTAAGTTCTCCATATTTGGAAAAGGGTAGTTATCTTTAAGAGATGCTTGATTCAGATTTCTAAAATCTATGCATATCCTGATTTCATCACTCTTCTTTCTCACAATTACCGGGTTGGACACCCAAGTGGTGTGTCGGACCGGTCGGATGATTCATTCAAAGGGATAGTATGCTCAATGATGGCAGGATCAAAATTCTTGAGATCATCGTAAGTCCAAGCAAAAACATCCTTGTATTCCCTAATTAGGTTTTCTATGGATTTCCTTTCCTTTGGGGAGGCATTCTTTCCGATTTTAATCATTCTAGAGGAAACTGAACTTCCAATGTTAATCTCTAGGATCTCATCTACTGGTTCCACTCGTTTACCCTGATATTCATCATGCCTAGTGAAATTATTCTCCAAAGGGATCACTAACTTCATAACCTCAACATCCTACAGTGACATGTTGTTTACTTTGTCTTCTAAATTAACATTGCAATTCTGAAAATTATCTCTATGTTGCAAGAAAGCAATGATTTGAGCATCATTATCAAAGACTTGCCAATGATCTTGATTGTTAGGTACTGATGGCCTAAATAACACTTCCACTTTACACTCCTTCTCTTTAAGGTAATCTGGGATTTCAAAAGTGCATGCTATTACTGATAATGCATCAGCCAAGGTGTTCTCCTCTCTTGGAACTGCTTGGATTGCAAAGGCATCAAACATATCAATGGTATCCCACACAGCATTTATGTAATCTCTAAGTCTATTGTTTTTGCCGCAAAATGATTCTTCACCTGGGACACGATCAGATCCGAATCACCTATGACACTCAGGCACTTGATTTTTTTATCTCGAGCAATCTCTAATCCCAGAAGTAAGGCTTCATACTCAGCT
This sequence comes from Pseudotsuga menziesii, assembly GCA_001517045.1. NCBI lineage: Eukaryota > Viridiplantae > Streptophyta > Pinopsida > Pinales > Pinaceae > Pseudotsuga > Pseudotsuga menziesii. The sequence continues at coordinate 117,069 of LPNX010918227.1, read as the reverse complement.
ACATTATTTGTGGCTTCAAACTCTAGACAGAAAGAGAAACACTTTTCTTCTCCAGAAGGGGAAATAAGGATGATTCCTGCTTCGACACCATGTCTCGACATAGCCCCATCAAAATGAATCTTCCATACTTAGCTGGGGGGGCGGAGGATGTTGCCTAGGTTCTTCCCAATAGTTTTCCATCACCATATAGTTTCCAACCTCCTCTGTAGGTCGCATGGCTTCCTCAAAAAGGTATTTAGGTGTTTCCACATGCTCAATCATAGGATTTTCATTCACTCATTTGTACGATGAATTTTCTCCAATAGGGATGGTGGTGTATGAAAGGTCCATCTGGATGCTTCCTCGTAGCTTAGCAGCCCACTCTCTTGACAACAACATTCCCCATGTGTCTAGTATGTCTAAAACTAAGAAGTTCATGTTTACTTCAATTTCTGGGTACGTTGCCAGTTTCATATTTAAATTTTCAATTAATCTTTCATACTTAACAAGTCAAGAGTCCATTCCACATACATTATTAAATTTCTAAGAAGGCCTTAACTCTAGTTGTTCCATTACCCTGAGTGGCATGACATTAACTTCTGCTCCTAAATCTAGCATGCAGTTGTGAAGGGTCAGTTGGTTTATTTCTAGGGATTTGTAAAATGGGGGATGACCATCACCATTACTGGTTACACACTAGATCATTATGGGAGGGTATTTTTTAGGTGCTGATCTCTCAAGAGCTCTTATCTTAGGTTTGATCCCTAGAAATTTAGTATCTTGGTTAAACAAAGTTGGGACCTTCAGCAATTCATTAAGAGGTACGGGAATATTTGGTTTAGACATGAACTAGCTCAAGTCAATCTTTAAGTGACACAGTTTCCCTTGGTCCTTGTCTCTTGTCTTTAATCCCATCAACTGCATTATCTAAAATATGGTAGAAGGGATAGTTATGAGTTCTTTCAACGACATCATAACTGAAGATCCAGAAAGTTTTCCTAGTATGTTTGTATTCATACTACCTTGTATCATAGGAGGAAATGCTTTACCAGGGAGGTTTGCTTTCTTTCTCTGTGTTGTTTCTTTATGTTGAGGCTTAATAAAGTCTGGACTTACTACCTTCTTGGTTTCTTGAGGGTGCTCATTCTTTTTCAGGATGCCCTTATGGGGAACACTTGATGACCATGAAATATTCTTATCAGTCGTACTCCTTTGTTCAAGAAAATTCTTTCTTGTGACAAGCTTATTACTGTCTAAATTCCTTATGTTACTTCTTGTTACAACCTGATTATCTGAAAGTGCCCTAGCTGACATGGTTTGAGGGTAATCATTGGTATAAACTCTCTGGGAAAGTTTGCAAAAATGTTCATCACGTTTTATTTTCTGTTTCTACTGACTTAAAACCAAACCATATAAGCTTTGTATGAGCTTTCTCATTTCAACCATCATTTTCATCATTATATCATTTTCAGATCACTCTCTTTAGTGTGAGACATGACTTAAGATTAATATGTTGGGTATGGTCCTCAGTGGAGTCGTGGGGTGGAGTCTCCAGGTGAACCACACAAGTAATTCACCAATAAAATATATATCGTAGGGAAAGGTGAGGTATGTTGAACCAAGGTAGGCCTCTACCTCCCCGACAATGACGCCAAAATGTTATCACCAACCTTGTAGTTTCCTATGTGAGGTGGATCCAGGATGGATGGTAGAGGGCCAATCAACAAAGGAGGTGGAACCAAGACTACCTAGACTCCCAAATGGATGGTTGTCATGCCAATCAAGGCATATTTCACTTTATGTTATCTAAGTCCAAGACAACAATGGGGGAGACCTAGATCTACTCCCGACAGGATAGATCAGACCTAGACACCAGAATAGATCAAATGTGGCGTTGAGGTATGTAAGGTGTAAGGTAAATGGAAACCCTAGATCTAGGCTTTAGGCACTGGCAACTAATGGAGATTACCACTGTCTTGGGAAACGTAACTGTGAGAGGGTGAGAAAGGATAGACTTGGTACTCTCTAGTACCAAGGAGACAGACTCAGTGAAAGACATGAAAGTATCAGGTAACTTGATTTATCAAGGAATGTTGGCAAAGAGAACAGGAGTAAGGTCAATTTAGGGCTAGCGCTAGAGATAAGAGATCGGTGCCTTTCGTGCATTGGGCAATGCAGTCAGTATCAGTACAATGTTTTAGTGAACCTACCTGGGATATACCCTGATCTATGGACCCAGAAAAAGATTTGGCCCAGAAGATTCAGGTTACAGGAAAATCAGCAGAAGGAGGGCTAGTGCTAGGGTTTGGAGAGGCAGATCTGTAGATCTAGAGCCACCAAGAGACTATCAACTCAGCGTTGGAGGGGAAATGAGATTAGGATGTCCCAATCTACAAACCCAATTCAAAAAACTGCAGGAAAAATCAGATCTGGAAAAGTCAAAATCTAATGAGGGGGGCTAGGAGGCTGAAAGTCAGTTTTTCAGATCTAGGGAAACCTGGAAGGAACTAGCTTAGTGTTGGGGTTTTTTGGTTGCTATGGGTAGACCTGGGTTTACTGTAATGTACCAACAACACCCCTAGCTCACTGGCCCTTTCGACGACAGACCGCGGAGCGGCCTGAAGTCTCACCCGAAGTGATTCTAATGGGTTGGCCAAAGTTTCAAGTGTCTTCGACCAGGTTCTGTAGCATCCTATGTGTGTCTCGCAGCTCTTCTTAACCCGCGAGCTCTCTCTCTGTGATGCACAGTTTCCTCTTACACGCGATGACTCTAGCCCTTATCGCATCACTGCGTCCTGGGCAACACGTAACTCTCTCCTACGCTCGATCGTCAACCTGCGGTACCATGCACCACAGCTCTTCTGATGGTGCGATATTACCTCCCTGTGATATCCTACCACTGCGGCTCAGCGTTACTCGTGTTCAACTTACAAGACTCAACATACAAGGCTGATTTACACTACGACTCTTAACTGTCTTGAGTGAAACATAGACAAAATCTTATACAGAATACTTAAAGACTTCAACATGCATTTATCCTTCTATAATGCTGTGAACTGAATAACACATATATACAATTAACTGTAAGAAAAGTTCATGTAATGAGTGATAGATACAACAAGTAAATACAATCACATGAATCAATCACATAACACTCTGATTTTATGTGGTTCACTTCCAGGGTAGAAGCTACATCCACAGAACTGTGTTTTATTATATCTTGAGAGAGTACACAGTTCTACTGCACCGCATATGTAGCTAGAGATCTTCTGGGTAACTTCGCACTCACTTCCTAGAGCCCTTCTCTCCTAGATCTCTTCTCTATCTCTATATTTCCTTCTTACTATATTCTCTCTCTCTCTCTCTATCAATCCCTGCAGATTGTTACATACATACTTACTAAGCTAGCTACTGGTTACAGTAAGATACTACAGACTGAATACAGAACCAGAGCTTAGCTTCTCTACTACAACTGTCTAAATGTCTACTTATCTAACTTGCTAACCAACTAACTAACCAACCAACCAACCCTTTTACAATACAAAATACATCCTTTTATAGGCGGCCCAAAGGTCTCGCCATTACAACACTGTGGGCCTGTCCCAACAGTAACCCAAAAACCCTAACTAGTGACAGTCGAAATATCTGTACTTGGGGTAGCCGCTTTCCGTCACACCGCTGCTCTCTGCAGTCTTCCATGCTTCCCGGTGCTGACCATGGGTACTGTGCAGTGCATCCCTTTCTGTCCTTCGTCTTCAATACCTCGGCCTCATTGCTCCTTTTCCTTTATGAGGGTAGCTGATCCCTCCTATCTTCTGCTGCTGCCTTCAATGCAGTGGGTGAGCTCTCTCCTCTCGGCCGCTCAAGTACTGTCGTCTTCTTTGACTTCTCTTCCCTAGTGGTCATAGTTTCCAGCTCTGCTCTGCAGCTAGAAACATGCTACGGCGTCGTATTCTTACCTTATCTCTTCATCTTCGCCAAACTATCTATCTGCCAAAATGGCATCTTTTCCTGTAGCTATGGGGCTCTACTCCAATAGTCCCCTAACACTTACTTGTGGCTCGTCCTCAAGCCATTGCCAGCGAGCTTCTCCTACTGTAGCTTCTCCTTGGCTTCCTGTGAAGTCTGCTTAAATTTGTCGTGAAGTCCTGCAACTTCATTCTCCATAGCTGCGACACGCTCTTGTGCTGAGTCAAGCATAGCTTGACTAATATTGGAGTCTTCGGTTGCATCAATTTCATTTCTGGTGGTAGTGAACTCCCTAACTTTCTACTCAATCGCATCGACTATCTCTGTGATTTGTTCCTGATATGGTTGAAGCATGTCATTGATTTGTATCTCCTTTTCTCTCAACCGCTGCGCTTCCTGCTGCAAGCAGTTCATCTCTGTCGTCTTTCTCATCTTCGGAAGAGCTGCTAAGCTCTTAATTTCTTCCTTCATTGCTGTTGCGGTATTCTCTATCTGCTGAATACTTTGCTAGATTTCTACTTTCTCAGGAGGCTCATCTAACTCCGACCATGTGTTCGTCGCATCAGCTAGCACTGATAGTGCATCGTCTATGCAAGATTTCATCTGTGTAGAAGTGAGTCGAAAGGCCTCTACTCTCGCTTCCTTGTCTGCTTGGGGGGTGCCTAGTGCTCAAGCCTCGAGCTTAGCAATTTGCGCTCTGTGGTCTTCCTCCATCTTGACCACTATTTCTTCCATCCTGGTCACTATTTCTTCCAGAGCCTTTGCTCTGTCTGCAACTCTTCTTACCTTCTACGGGATAGGCAAGGCAAACTCAATGTTACATTGGGGTAACTCCAATGCTATGCTCTACAGGACTTGAGAGAGATCCTGTTCTCTTTCTTCATATGTTCTTAACTTGTCTACCTTTTTCTGAAAGCTGGTGGCAAGTACTGCATTCTTTTGTTTCAGCTGCGTGTTTTGTTTATAAGTCGCGAGCTCTCTATCCCTGAGCTCTACGCTTAGCTGCTGCTGGATCATCTGTAACTGATCGATGTGAAACTCTGTAAGGTTAACCTCGACCGGTTGTCTAATCTGTATCTGTACATCCATCATTGAAGCAGGGAATCGGATGCTCCCTGGTGGTATCAAGACTGTATTGATACGATCCTTTGCCAAGATTTCCTCACGGGAAATCGTCTGTGTTGAGCTTCCTACTGCTGTCGCCTTTTCTGGCGGAACCTGTATCCTGGTAGTATTCTCAGTAATTGCTTTTAACTCCAGAAGCTGCTTTTCTACCATGCTGTGTATATTTTCCTGCGATGTCTGCATCACCTCAAATGAGTCTTTCAACGTGTCATGCATTCTCGTTGCCATGAGTTCGTAGTCATCCTATGTCAATGCAGTCTTCAAAGGTAGTTTTGTGGCTTTATGCTTTTTATTCTTCTGTGCCTCCGGTGTCTCTTCTTCTCCATCCTTTATCGTTTGTTCCTCTGGTGGCACTTGCTATGGATCTTTTCTCTTTTCTCCCGGTAGTGGCACTTCTGCTGTATCTTGTGCCTGGGAGCCTACTTTGGCTTTGCCTTTGTCCAATGGATTTGTCTATGCGGTACCTGATGGTAGTGGTGTGGTATCCTCTAATGCTTGTTTCCAGTCGTCGCCAAAGTCTCTGATGACATCTGTGACATCCTGCGCTGTCATTTTGAATGAACTATTAGCCCAATTGTCCCTTTTATACCTTTTTGGCCGCAGGTAGATTCTATGGTGGTCTACCATAAAATCAAACCAGCTATCATATATGTCCACAGTCTCCGTGCTGATCCATGGCATCTCTTGGATGATTTTATTCAATAGCTTATAATATTCATAGAATACTATCATATTAATCTTCTTCTTTGCTGGACTGTTGCTCTCCCATAAGTTGGTATAGCGCGTGCCTCTGGGCTCGCCACTTGCTAGCTGTCAAAACTGGGTATGGGGAGGCTCCTTCCACCCGACGAATGCACATAGTATAAGCAACCATGAGAAATGGAAGGGGTGGCTTGCTTCATCCTGGGCTATCAAACAATCTTGTTGAAAAATATTTAACAAAAATAAACACCAATTGAACTGTTCACCTTCTGCAACTTGTATGGCAAGGTGAATTACTAATCCTGTGACTTCCTTTGGGAGAACCTTGGTTAACAGTCTTCCTGTAAGCAGACTGGCTGTAAATCTGAGTGTATCATCTACTATTGTTGCGAGGTCATAAGCCCGACCTCCTCTTTGTAACTTATACTTGGTGACTAGGGATGGTGGTAGCTTGGAATCCTTGGTCTTGCCTGTTATATGTATCTTAGGGTCCTTACCGGTCTTGGACAACCCGATGATGCGGTGTATCAGGTCGACATTCAGGTCGACCCTGTTACCTAGCCAAAGGTAACCTCCATGTACACAAGAAAGTAGGATGCGCACCACGGCGTTAACCTCTGCACCTCGTCCAAAATGGGGTATTCTCAACAAATTGAGCAGACCTGACCGCTCAAGAACCTGGACATGTTCCATAGGAACATATTCATCGGCACCTGTCCTTGGGTTCTTCTGAATCATAAGATACTAATCCAGCCGGAACTAAGGATATGTCTTACTATCTCCCAGGTTATAATCTCCAAATTTAACAACAGCGACATATCCTAATAGATCTTCGTCTTCCTTTACTCTAGAATCAATCGGTGGTATGGGAATAGGAAACTTACCACTCTTGGGAATGTTTACCTCTGGTGCACCTTCAACTCGTGGTACAATGTATTCTGATGTGCTATGAACTGCTTCGTCCAGCTCCGGACTGGATTCTTTTGTTAACTAAGATTGGCTCTGCATCCTTGGCAGTTGTCTGACTTGTGATGAACCTGGTTTCATGCTCCTGGGTGGTGTCGCCATGGCAGCTGTAAGGCCACCATGCTTAAATCTTTCCAAAATGTCTTCTAGAGGTTCCTCCTCTGACAGAACCCACTCGGTGAAATACTTTGAATTGGCAATGGTTGCAAAATAGGGAAATCACAGCACTCTCTAACGAAATTAGCTCTGCACAGGGAAAACTTAACAATTTACTCTATAGCTCTCGGATCTTGCAAAAGTAACCCTCCCAAATGAATAATTTCTGCTTTTATGCCGAAGGCGATAATCCCGGACGCAATGGTCATCTAGGCTGAACCCATCGGTCGTATTAATGCCTAGACGAGACCACGCCCATCGTTTCAATCCTCATTAAATGCTGAAATCCGATCAAATTTCCCTCGAACCCTGTGTGTGCAGGCGCCAGTCTAGTCGAAGATTTTCCAAATCTGGAAAATTTAATATGCTGCTGCCAAATCTATGGTAAGGTATACCGGTCATTTCTTCATTAACTGCCTATCAGAAGCTGACTTGACTAGCCCTCTGTCATTTTTCAAAACTGGATACGTGGCACGGAGGAACATCACATTGCTACGATGTCACACCGCATCACCTGCTCAAAACAAACTTTAAACAGGTTTTTTTTTTTTTTTTTTTTTTTTTGCAAAATGAACCATCCTTATGTGATTCCTTATACTTAGAATACCTGCCGGTGCGATGCCTCCTTTCAACTACACTGGACATCTGCACTTATGCAACTCTGAGTTAGGGCTGAGAGGTGGAGTGGCTGTCACTATAGAGCTTAAGCCTACTACCATTGATCAACGTGGGAAGAAGCTCCCCATTCAGTTTGCTAAGCTAAACGGCTCCTCCCTCTATAACTTGTTGAATTTGGTATGGCCCCAACCAATGCATCTTGAACTTCCCTGGAAACTTAATAAATTTACTGTCATAGAGGAGTACTAGGTCTTCGATCTGAAGAGTCTTGCTCTTAATGTGCCTGTCATGCCAAGCTTTTTCTCGTGCCTTCTGCACTTTCTGATGGAATCCAGCGATGAATCTGTCTTCCTCTAAGGAAAGCAGCTGCGCTAGCCTTTCATGCACTGTGTCTGTATTAGCCATCCCGGTGATCTAAGCAATTCTTAGACTGGGCATAATATACTCCATAGGCATAACAGCCTCTTGTCCATACACCAAGCTGAAAGGTGTGTGTCCTGTTAGTTTCTTACATGTAGTCTTATACGCCCATAACACAGCATTAACCCTGAGGTCCCAATCACTCCTTTGGCTATTGTAGATCTTAGTAAGAGCATTTTCTAAAATCTTGTTAAAGGCCTCCACCGTACCATTAGATTGTGGGTGGTAGAGGGTGCTCTTATGGTGCTGTATCTGGAATTCTTCCATCAAGGCCTCAATAGTGTGGTTCAAGAAATGGGTGCCTTGATCGCTCATCAAAATTACTAGGCATCCGAATCTACTGATAATGTTCTCAAAGAGGAACTGTGCAGCTGTAGCAGCATCACAATTTCTTACTGCTTTTGCCTCCGCCCATCTAGTGAGGTATTCTATTCTTGTAATAATATATCTCGCACCAGTTCATTTTTTCGGTGGGTTGATAGGACCCACAAAGTCTATAACCCACTTGTCAAATGCGCGCAGTGTAACCTGTGATCGCAACAGGATTTCATCTCGTCATGAAGGTTTTCCTACCCTCTGGCAGATATCGCAGCATTTGCAAAATTCCTTAGTATCCTTATGTAACGTAGGCCACCATAATTTTGCGGTCAGGATTTTCTACGCAGTCGGCTTTCCTGCGAAATGACCTCCTGCGGTACCGAAATGTGCTTCTCTGATAATGGCCTCTTTTTCATGCGGCATCACACATCTGCGTAGGACTTCATCTGGACCTAACTTGTATAACTATCCTGCGATCAGGGTGCAGTCTGCTGCTTTAACAACCAACTGCCTCTTTTGATGCTTGGTAAACTCATTAGGTGCCCCTCCTATGAAGAGAAAGTGAATGATATCAGCATAGTACTCATCTGCGATCTGAATAGAGAACAACTGTGCATTGGGAAAATTGTCCTCTGGATTACTTGGCTCTTCTCCTGAGTCTATTCTCGACAGATGATCAGGTCCGTCGTTCAATCTTCCTGGTTTCACAATGATTTCAAAATCATACTCCTGAAAGAGGAGTAACCATCTGCAGATTCTTCCCCCTAACACTGGCTTATTAACCAAGTACTTCAAAGAGGAATGGTCAGTAAACATCTTGAACGAGGCACCCAACAGGTAGTTCCTGAACTTCTGTAGCACGTACACCATAGCTAAGCCTTCTCATTCCATCGTGGTGTAGTTCTTTTCTACTGTCGATAGCTTTCTGCTAGAGTATGCGATAGGATGATCGATACCTCCTTCTCTTGGTTGCGTTAAAACAATCCCTAGTGCGATGCCAAATACATCCACATGTACATGAAACAGCTTAGTCCAGTTTGGAAATACTAAAATGGGTGTTGTAACCATCTTCTCTTTAAGTGTGTCTAGACTCTGCTGACATTCCTCATTCCATAGGAATTTTACATCTTTCTTTAACAGTTTTTCCATCGGTGTTGTAATCTTTGCATATCCCTTGATGAATTTTCTGTAGTACCCGGTATGACCAAGTATTGTTCTCAATTGTTTGACTGAGTTGGGTGTTGGAAGATTTACAATGATGGCAATCTTTGCAGGATCTACCATCAAGCCTTGCCTACAAACAATGTGACCCAACAAAATACCGAATGGCGCACAGAATATACATTTTTTTAAGTTCAGAGAAATCTGGTACTGCCTACATTTCTCTAACATCAGTCTTAAATATCCTATGTGCTTGTCAATTAATCCAAATACAGTCCAATCATCAAAATAAACTTCTAATAATTTATGGATGTACTCTTTAAATACAGCAACTACTACTCTAGAAAAGATAGCTGGTGCATTCTTAAGACCAAAGGGCATTACCGTATACTGGAATGAGCCCCATTCTGTTGCAAAAGTGGTCTTAGATCAATCTTCTGGATGGATTCTGATCTGGTGATAGCCTGAAAAGCCATCGGTGAAGGAGTAGACCTCTTGTCCTCCCACATTGTCTAACACTTCATCAGTGAAAGGTGTCGGAAATGGATCATGAAGTGATGCATCGTTGAGTTTACGCAAGTCGACACAGATCCTGATGTCTCCTTTGGTTTTCTTCTCTTGCACGACCATGGGACTAACCCATTCACTTTCTTCCACTGGCTCAATGATGCCTACTGTTAGCATCTTATCGATCTCATCCTTAACTTTTTCTTTATAGCGCGGATTTAATCTATATGGATGCTGCTTAACTGGTCTAGCATCCTCTTTCAATGGTATCCTCATTACTCCCAAGTCTCCGACTATTCCCTTCATCTCTGTGAACTTGGTGGGAAATAGGTCATGGTACTCATGTAGCAAGTCTATAATCTGTCCAACTGTTTCATCATTCCAATAGTCTCCAATAGAGGCAAACTTTGGTTCTGTGTCTGAGCCAATATTGATCTGTTTAATCTTGATCGGTTCTGTGATTGCTGGAGTTTCTAGCTTCGGTTTGTCAACATCGCGAGTCCCCTCTGACTCCGGAATGTTGATGTTGTGAGGATCCTCATCCTCCTCCTCTGGTTTTGATACAAATTTATAACATTCTAGCGCCTCTTCTAACTAGATGGCCCACTCAGGTTGAGCTGACACTGATAGGGTAAAATCCTCAAATATCTTAATATTTATTACATCTAGGGCCTGATCAACACTTGGATACTCATATTCAAAAGAAAAGGTGAGTAGAAAGCTGTCTATCATAAGTGGCCATGTATTCATTCCCTTGCGCAATTCAATCTCTGTGTACCAGTTCCTTGGAACTGTATCCAAAGTGTGAATGAATCGGTGAACCCATTCATCCTTGGGAATGTCCGACCAATTCCATTCACATGTCTGAATATGTCACTTGGGGTAACTTTCTCCTGTGTATCTGTGCTGGACATACTCTCTGTCGGTAGAGAATCTGATCGCCATCAATCTCTTAAGATCATCCCATGATGCAATATTCTCTTTATGTGCATACCACCATCTTGCAGGTGTGGCTCGTACTGGAAATTCCATAGCTGTGATCCTCTACTCGTGAGGAATTTGTTGTTCAAACTACATGAGAAAGTCCTGGATATCTGATAGACCATGAAATGATGGAATCTCATTGATCTCTGTGCCAATCCATCGCAGTGACTTAGTCATGTACGTGCATCTGCGCGCTAAGAATTCGTAAAGTCTGTTCTGCCAGTTCTCTAGACCAACATCCGAATCCGATGCGCATGAGTTGTCGCATTGCCCACTAATGTTCCCTTATGCGGTTGGATTGATGTAGTCGTTCTGGTTCGCAGTCATCTGATAGAGACTCTCCATGTTACGTGCCTCTTCCTCTGCTCAGATAGGTTCAATTATCTAGGACCCTAAAGAGGATCTAACGGTACGATGACCCGGATCTGTGCATCCTCAAAGGTCATTTGTCTTCTCTTTAGGTCGATAAAGGCCATGTTATCAATTTCCCAATCAATGCCTAGTAATGCTGGATATGGTCTACTATCGCCAATAATTTCTATAACTTCAAAGTTCGTAGAGCTGCAAACTCTGTCAATGTCAACTGGCACTTGCGGTAATCGACCCAGGGGTGATGCTCGCTGCTGATTAGCTAATCTCATATGGATAGGCAATCTAACTAACTTAGGGCTACCCATATGTTCCCATGTCTGCTTAGTCAAACATTTACCTCTGATCCTAGATCTAGGATCACCTCATCCATTTCAAATTCTCCAACCTGTGCTGTGAGTCGCATCTCTCTTCCTGTTCTTGTATGTCCCATAATATTATGAACAGCACGATGTGCACTGCTCACGGAAGAAGATGGATGACACTGATCTATGATGCACTAAAGTTCTTCGATAGCTTGCTCATTTCTTACGAGTTTTAAACAGCTCCGCAGGAAGGATTGTACAATTCCTGCCAACTCGTCCTTGTCGTAAGCGCCCGATGTGGTAGTTTGGGATATTTGTACAGGGCTAACGCCACAAGGTGCTTGTTGTGGTACGCCCCTAGACGGCAGTACCTGCGATCTTGATTGTATAGGGTCATCAAAGAAAGTCTTAGCTTCCTGAAATGTCTGTTTATTCTTCTGTAGGTCAAGTGGTGTTGCTTTGTTGTGAGCTTTGCACACCCACTCCGGTCCTGTGTTCTTTTCACTATCCTACGATGTCCCACTAGCGGAAGCACCGCTGCGAGTCACAATGTTGACTCTTGGTTCTGGATGTTTCTACTCAGCAGCGATAAGCTGGATGTTTTGGTGTACTACTGGCTTAGGTTCTCTGATCTTGGCTATCAAGGTAGGACATTCTTCTATAGTGTGGTCATAATATTTACAATAGTTACATGTCATAGTAGGGCTCTGACAATCCCTAGCATAATGTCCTACAACTCCACAGTTGTAACAAGTGATTGGTCCGGGACCACGGCCAAAGCCTTCTCCATGGCCAAAGCCTCCTCCACGTCCTTGTCCTCTAAATCCTCCTCCATGGCCAACATGAGCCGGATCATGCTGTGGTCCTACTGCTGGACCCTATGTTTCTGATTGGACTCTGTACAGGTCTTGCTTGCTCCATACCATGAGATCATAGGCTCGGCAATTGTGTTCATCATGGCCTACGGACTTACAGAAGACACAGTATAAGTTCTTAGGTGTCTGCACATACTTCTGAAGTAGAGGACATTGCTAAGGTAGATGTCCTCTTGTTTTGCATATTTCACACCACGGCCCGTGGGTCTGTGGTAAGGGGTTAGGAGCCCCAGTTGCTAGATATTCCACAAATACTGGACAGTTGTCTTTAGTATGGCCTTGTGCTTTACACTTTATGCACCATATGTCTTGCGCAACCTCTTTTCCTTTTCTAATCTCATGCATCTGTAACGTGAGATTAGCCAACTGGTTTTGCAGGTTTGTCATACCTGTGCTGGTTTCAACTAGAGGTGAAGCCTCTAGTTTCATTGCCATCTCCAACGCGTCATCCTGCATCTGGAGTTTCTGCTGCATTAATGGCAGTTTGATGTGAGGGAGCAGGGCTACAATAAACCATTACTTATGCTGCTCCAGCGCAAACTCAAATCTGACTTGGTCTATAAGGGCTTTGAATTTCAGATCGAAGTCCTACACTAACTCTGTAGGTAACTGTTTGATGTCTTTGAGCTCTGTAATGCACTGTGACTCCAACTTAGGTTTCTTAAACTCTTTAATCATGGCGGTCCTGACCTGAAAAAGTGTTCTGGGTATCGCTGAGGTATACTTCATATACCATGTTAAGGCTTGTTCTCTTAGTGTGGTGACCAACTGTACAAGTTTAATATTATTATCATTGATTGCTTTAATGGTCCACACGGTTTCACATAGAAACCAATGCTGCTCTGGGTCCTCTGCCCCTGTACCCTTAAAGATAGGTAGCTTCATATCATCCCCTATTCTATTTCTACATGGTGGATGTTGATTTGCTGTGTTACTACCACTCAGCGGTGTAGGTGAAGGTGATGTAGCGGTAGTATGTACTGTCTGGGAGCTACTAGATGGAGTTCCTACGGGATTTTTTTGAGTCCCGGTCTGTTTCTGTGGGGTATAAGGGTGGTAAGGGATACCCCCTTCTGTTCTGTCTGTATGGCTATGACTCTGCTGTCTAGTACTATCTAAACTGTCTTCAAATATGGGAGATCTAAAATCTACTTTATATTTCTTTCCACTACGTGTACGTCCAATGTCATCAAAATCACTCTCAAACTCTTGTGACATTACAGTTTCTTAACTTATTGATCTGAAACCATATCCATTACTCCTTTTTCATGTAATAACATCTTAATGGACAAGTTTAAAGATTTTAGTTACTTACCGTGATATCCTTTGAAGAAGTACCGCTCAGCCTTGTTGAAGCTTTTTCTTTGTTCAACTGCAAACTCTGTGACGAAGCCTTCTAGCACACTCGCAAGCTAGAAGTCTGCTGTCCTCGTAATGGGATTATCAAGGTTCTTCACGGTCTAAATCAGCTCCAATGTTTAGACAATGTTTCTTTTCTTCTTGAATATGTTCTTATTAGTCAACTTTGATAACCAGTCGTAAAGCTCGTTTCCATAAGTCGCAAAAAATATCGTATGCAGGTCTGTAAAGATATGTTTTTGTAACCAGTCCTCTATACTCAGTCTAGGACTCTTGTTCTCATGTTCGAAAAACTCTTTCTCCTTAGACTCAACCCACTAGTTGAGTTTGTCTCTAGTAGGATGCCAACAGAACATCAGTGTTCAAAACTGACAACGGAACCATTTGTTGGTCGCTATGGGCAGACCCAGGTTTACTGTAATGTACCAACAACACCCCTAGCTCACTGGCCCTTTCGGCGATAGACCGCGGAGCGGCCTAAAGTCTCACCCAAAGTGATTCTAATGGGTTGGCCAAAGACTCAAGTGTCTTCAACCAGGTTCTGTAGCGTCCTATGTGTGTCTCGCAGCTCTTCTTAACCCGCGAGCTCTCTCTCTACGATGCGCAGTTTCCTCTTACACGCGATGACTCTAGCCCTTATCGCATCGTCGCGTCCTGGGCAACACGTAACTCTCTCCTACGCTCAATCCTCAACCTGCGGTACTGCGGACCACAGCTCCTCTGATGGTGCGATATCACCTCCCTGGGATATCCTACCGCTGCGACTCAGCGTTACTCTTGTTCAACTTACAAGACTCAACATACAAGGCTGCTTTACACTGCGACTCTTAACTGTCTTGAGTGAAACATAGACAAACTCTTATATAGAATACTTAAAGACTTCAACATGCATTTATCCTTCTATAATGTTGTGAACTAAATAACACATATATACAATTAACTGTAAGCAAAGTTCATGTAATGAGTGACAGATACAACAAGTAAATACAATCACATGAATCAATCACATAACACTCTGATTTTACGTGGTTCACTTCCAGGGTAGAAGCTACATCCACAGAACTGTGTTTTATTATATCTTCAGAGAGTGCACAGTTTTGCTACACCACATATACAGCTAGATATCTTCTGGGTAACTCCGCACTCACTGCTTGGAGCCCTTCTCTCCTAGATCTCTTCTCTATCTCTATATTGCCTTCTTACAATATTATCTCTCTCTCTCTCTGTCAATCCCTGCGGATTGTTACATACATACTCACTGAGCTAGCTACTGGTTACAGTAAGATACTACAGACTGAATACAGAACCAGAGCTTAGCTTCTCTACTACAACTATCTAAATGTCTACTTGTCTAACTTGCTAACCAACTAACTAACCAACCAACCAACCCTTTTACAATACAAAATACATCCTTTTATAGGCGGCCCGAAGGTCTCGCCATTACAACACTGTGGTCCTGTCCCAACAGTAACCCAAAAACCCTAACTAGTGACAGTCGGCATATCTGTACTTGGGGTAGCTGCTTTTCGTCACACCACTGCTCTCTGCAGTTTTCCATGCTTCCCGGCACTGACCATGGGTACTGTGCACCACTTCCCTTTATGTCCTTCATCTTCAATACCTTGGCCTCGTTGCTCCTTTTCCTTTATGAGGGTAGCTAAGCCCTCCTGTCTTCCATTGCTGCCTTCAATGCAGTGGGTGAGCTCTCTCCTCTCGGCCGCTCAAGTACTATCGTCTTCTTTGACTTCTCTGCCCCGGTGGTCACAGTTTCCGGCTCTGCTCTGCAGCTAGAAACATGCTACGGCGTCGTATCTTTACCTTATATCTTCATCTTTGACAAACTATCTATCTGCCAAAATGGAAGCTTTTCCTGTAGCTGCGGGGCTCTACTCCAACAGGGCTGTTTTGGAGTGCTCAAGCCCTGATCTATCATCCTGGCCTGTTAGATTTCAGAAAAAGTAAACTCCAAAAAAGTCCAATTTTCAGTGAAGGCACTATGGTTGTTTTCAGTCTAAAACTCAAATCTAGGTCAAACTTCCATGAATTTGGATAGCGTTGAGGGTGATTTGGATTGTGTGGGACCCGATCTATCAGTCTATGAAGTCAAAAATCAGAAAAATTCAAAACCCTAGCAAGTCAAATTTTCAATGGGGGCGCTATGCAGTTTTCAAGCTAAAAATCAAATGTAGGTCAAACTAGCAGGAATTTGACTAGTGTTGCAGTAGATTCAGTGAAGGGGAGGCCTGATATATGAAACCCAGTAGTGGTTTGGCCAAAGATCAGATGGTTCCCAGATTTAGTACATTTTAGGGTTTTTTAGTATTTTAGGAATTTTCAGAAAAATGGAAGGAAAAGCAGGTACAATGGATTCAGATCTATTAAAGAGAAGAGAGTTACCTATTGGATCGTACCTATATATTCTTGTATAAGTATTAACAGTGATGATCCTTGATATCCCAATAAATTCTAGAAGATCCAAGTGATTTCTATGACAGATGTAAGCCCCAAACCACTAATGCGCCCCTACCCTGCATGAGAAAACGTCAACAATATCAGATTTTCCAATACAAGATAAAGAAACCAAATGCTACAGGAAATTAAAACAAAGTAATCACAGATCACAATGAAACTAATTAAAACCCCCTGATCCAAGACGAAGAAAACTGAACGAGTTGAGGACCGCTACAAAAATGCTCCAGCCAAAATGCCCTCCTGTAGACAAGACAATGATAGCAGAAAAATATAAATCTTACATGAATTTCCACAATGATAGGAAGCAGAAGACTATCCAACCACCATTTGAGAACATCAGATGCAAATCAAATCCTAAAAATATCCACAAAAAAATCTTTCTATTATTCAGATCCAACAGCCAAAGACCCCTTACAAATTAGAAGCTCTCTCCTTTAAATAGAAATGAGGGAACCACAATCATAACCAAATCCTAACCACTTTCAAAATGAGTGGCTAAGAATAAAAGATAAAATATTCTAATCAATGGTTGAGATGAGCTCAACATACAATACATGGATCAATATAACCATAAAGTACCAAAGTGGACTAAATCACCCATAAAGAGGGTACCCCACTCAACAAGAAATAAATGAAGCACATGGTAGGTCCATGGAGTGTTGACTAAATCCCTCTGGGTGTCCCCATGGCACAATAAAATAATATAATATTTTAATTCTTTGACTTTGTGCCTCCTTAAGGAAATCATGAGCCTCCCAAAAGCTCTAGAAAATAATATAAAAATGCCCAAAAATAGGTGTGGGCCCAATCAGGTTCTGCAACTGCTGGAGAAGGTGTGGAGGACATCACTCTCATAATTATGACTCATCCCATGGCATTTCCTTGCCTCATTATCCCAAATCGATTTATTCAATAGCCATTTAATCATTTTTTAATCTGCCTCGGGAAATGTGATCCTGGAAAAACAATCTCCTAGGGTGCCTGTGTTGTCAAATTGAGCCCAACGAGGTCTCTGGGATGGGGGTACTATGGTACAAACAAGTGGCTGCACCCCCTATTCCCATACAACTCCCTTGGAGATCAACCTGAAACATCTCCCTACTCAGACATATCAACCTGTGAAGAAAAACTACATCAGAGATGCAGAATGAACCTGATCATATCTGCAAGTGCCCAGACCTGGAAATAAACTATCTCATTAGACTCAGAGAGTCCAAATCCATCTAAGGTGTATACTCATACCCCTCACAGGTCTCTATCTGATCATCAACCATATCCAATAAACAATATAACCATATGTAAATGATCAGACACCAATAATGACTCAGACTATCATCCATCTGCTGCAAGTGTTAAAAGGCTAAGACATGCTCTACAACTCATTCAAGCAACAATCACAACATGTAGTAGTCATTTCACTGGTGGTACATCAACCAATACATATATAAGGCTTTATTTATTATTACTCAGACTAGACTTTCAGGACTATACTCATTTCATAGTTGTAGCCAATTTGCTAGTGAAGGGTGAAGGATGAAATTGACAAGGCTAAGGAAAATAATGACTTCCTACTTAACAACATGACACTTTGGACATGGAAATGGAATACTCACTATAACCAATGGCGGACAAACAACAACACAAGGAATGGCAATGCCTCACAAATGGTTGAGTTGTTTAGAGAGTGCTTATTCAACTTAGACATCATGTCTACATCAAGTTAGATCCAAGTTCATTAGGACCATCAATTTTATTTCCATGGCCTTTTTGGCCTATATGACCCTTTGGGACTTCACCAATGCTTAAAAGCACAGCTAATCGCAGCTTTCATCCAGGACATATTTATTTTATAAGGTCAGCAATATTTGGATATAGCATATTTTTAACCATTGCTTTTTGGACCTTTTCGTATACCCTTCAAGGGGTATTTTAGCATTTCATTGCTCTTGCCCTTTTTCACATATGTTAAGAAACACAGTTTTAGCATTTTCATTTTCCATGGGCGCATATAAAATATTTCCAATGCAGGTAGTACATGAGCTTTTAGTTTTAGCCAACAACATCTCAAGTGACCAGAGGGAGTTCTGCACAGTGCCAAACATCGAGACAACTGACCAGAATGATTTAGGCATACAATCCAACTCACCAAAGGCAAGATCTGTCATCAACTCAAAGCCGAGACACAATATAAACAGGGAGGCTTGTCCAACAAAGGTTCTAGTGAGGAAAAAGGTCCTCCATGCCATAAGTCAAAACGTTAGTCGGGTTGAAAACAAAACTGGAAGGTAATGGATGGGTGGAGATAGTGAATGATGAACCCAACACTAGCAAGCCAAAACAATGGTGGGAATGACTACCTCTATTCTCCCTAAGGAGGGTAAAACAAATGAGTATAGATCAAGAAATTCCAAGTCTAAGTAGGGACATCATTACATAATACAAAATACATCCAAGTCCATATAATTATGACCGCCAGATCATAACACCACATGTTAATACATGTCACAAAAATGAGTATAAGAGCAATGATAACCATAACACAATATAAAAATCTAATTCATAATCATGCAATATAATCCATCTGAAACATCATCTGTCCAATGAGAAAGCACTGATATAAAACTGGGCATCAACAACTACTATGTAATGACTAAATGTCTACATCGGTCCTCAAATCTAAGTGTCCTGAGACTCAGTCCTGACATGGGAGAGTACAACAGTCCACTAATACAATAATGGTCTGTCAAAACTGCTCATCTCAGCATCTCATATGTAAGATATCTGGCTGAAAAAATGTACTATGTCTGAAAAATAGAATATGGTAGCCTGGCTACAATATATGTGATAACAATACCCATTCTTTTGATTTGGGCTTCGGATGAAGTACTCAAAAAGTTAATAGCATTTTGAGCTACCTGTATTGGTTTTTTATGAAATGTTTGTTTTGCTATCACAAGATTTTTCTTGGCAATCATCAAAGCATCCTCCTGGTCAGCGACATAATCTAGATACAATCTGAATTTTCTTGCCTCTTTAATGATTTCATCCCAGATCATGTGTCTGTCCCCCTATAAGGCCATTTGGCCAATCACTTGCTTGTTTAATTTGGCATTTTGGTCTATCAACTCCTGACATCTTTCCGATATATTCTTCTTCTCTTCTTCCTTTTTCAAAGCCATGTCTTCTAAATTCCTATTTTGCTACTTTAATCCTGTAAGCTCTACATCCCTTAGCTTTACCTGTGACATAGCATTAGACAAGGAGGTGGTGTCTGTCTCTACATTGGGCATAGTGGCTAGAATTCCCACCACTCCACATTTCTCTTGTAGCTCCTTTTATTTCGCCGCTATCCTAGCCTTGAAATCCTCTTCACTCTTATTTAGCAACTTAGCCTCCTTCTCCCATTGTTTCTCTTTCTCCTCAAGCTTCAAAAGTTTGTCTTTGCAATTAGTCAGCTCAGTATTTAAAACCTCTTTTTCCTTCTCAAACTAGTCAACTCAAAGGTCTGAATGAGCTGGGTAGACAGAATTTTCAACTTCTTTTTAAGCACCTAAATTTCCTTTTCTTTCTCATCCAGCAACTTTTAAGTGAATGCTCCCTTATCTGCATGTCCATCCACCTTCATCGATTCATCCTACAACTTTTTAAATTTGACTGTAAGGGCCTTGTTCTCAACTCTTACTTTCCTCAAGAGGTCTTGAGTTTTTATTTTACTTGACTCCAACTTGGATATCTCTAATGTAGCCTTTAGCAATCTGGCATTTAAGATATCATTGGTTTCTCTGTTAAGGTGTATGATATCCGTAGTAGGAAAATTTTCTAGGTTCACCTTAACCTATGACACTTTATTACCCAATGTCATGGCCAGACTTAGGGTGTCTGTAGCATGATCCCTTATAGTATTCAATGCTACATCTGGCTTGGGTAACTATCTTATTTCCTCATATAGCTTTACTCTCTCATCAAAATTTTTAACAACCTTCTCTCTGTAAGTGTTCAGCCAATCTTCTTTAGATGCATACTTGCTCGAAGTATGTCCATCGAATACATACTCCTTAAGCTCTAACCCATCTTTTTTGGGCTCTTCTTGTTTCTGTTTTTCCTTTACATTGCTCTTCTTCACCTGGCCTCTCATACTGCTTTTTTTTACCTGCACTATCTGTTTTTCTTGTTCAACTTTCTACTTTTTTGGCGTGCTAGCAGTATCTATTTCATCAGTATCCATGGGATCCGAATGTCCTCTTTTCTTTACACTTCTTGGAAAAATTACCAACAATGAGACATTTCCAGCCATTGCAATTATGTTAGACAGGTTCATTTGGGAAGAATTGTTTCCAGGCATGGATGAGACAAAGTCTTGTTCCATGTTGATATCCTTTGTAGTATAGTTAGGATAATCTTCCCAATTTGTTTCTTCTCTAAGTCCAGCTATTTCTATGTGCTCAAAAGGCTTATTCTTGTTATCCTATCTCCTTTTGGAAATTATCTGGTGTGGGTCGTAATTTATGGCCTGTCCCAAAGAGAATCCCATGCTTTTGAGCCTACTATCAACCAGTGGTAGGGAAGTTCTTCTTTTGACAGTGTATGGTCCTATCTCCCAAGGAAAATTAATACCTGAACTCTTCCTAAAGCTCAAAATGTTCTCTTCTTCAACAGTAATCCTTTGCCTAATCAATTCCAAGGTAAAAATCCTGACTATCAAAAAGGATGGAAGGACATATGGCTGATGCACAAAACCATATAGTCTTATAACTATTTCAAATTCTGTCAGGAACCAATCTCCTATCATCTTACTAGGCGATAGCTGCAACATTTCCTTCATCTCAAGCAACACCCTGGGCAATATTTCTTGAAAGAAAATGTCATATACCTCTACCATCAAAGAGTTCATGAATTCACAGTAATTCTTGGTCATGTCATCAATGATCACTAACCCAGGTGCCTGTAAATTATCTTCATTGTAAGACAAGAACATTCTCAATAAAAAGGATTGAAATCTGAACACTCTGGTATTATGGAAGTTAGCTAACTGAGAACGAATGTTTTCAGCTAGAAACTCATCAAATCTAAGACAACCGAACTGAAAATATTGTCCTGGAAGTTCAGGTTCAATAGGACATGTTCTCAGGAAAAACATCAAACTCAACAATGGCTTTGTGACATGGCCATTAGTATCTAAAGCTAGAAACTGATTGGCTAAGGTTATGCACCACTGGGTTTCTTCATTAAACAGACTCGGGTCAATCGGGTAAGACAAACTCATAACTTCATCATCAGGTTTTGAAAAATACTTTAGGAAAGCTTCCTTATTTTCAACTATGGACTCTCAAAAGAATTGTATAATACTCTCTTATTTCTATTCTTGGGATGTGTGGACAAATTTGTCTAGGACATGGAGGGCTTTATGAATGATAGGAGCCTAAATAGGGAAAAGGATTTTGGACTTAAACTTATTCATGATGAGTTCTTCAGTGGCAGAAAAATTTTCTGCACACCATTCAACAAACTTGGCGAAATTGGGGGTCTGGTTAATAGAGAAAAAATGGAAAAGGGACCTAAAAACACCACAGGTATCGCTACCTTGGTCCTTAAGGACTTCCAGTTTACCATTAGCAGTTTCAATTGTTTCGTTCAATAGAATAGTATCAAAGTGTTACCATTATTTATTTTTGCTGAAAGTTAGTGCTATCATTAAATTGATTTTAAGATATATTGGTGATCGGGTGGTTTTCAAATTCTTCCCGCTAAGCAATTTATAAAAAAATCCCAAATCTGGAAGAAGAAAAATGTTAAAGGTTTTGAGCAAAAAGAAAACAATTTTATGAATTAAAGGATTTTCTTCTCTTCTAAATAAAATAAAACATGGGTTTTAATGTAAATTTGGCGGGGATTTTTACAAAAAAAATTGGCACAAGACCGCTCAACATACACACCAAGCAAATCTTTCCACCAAAGTCCAAGCACCGAGCTCTCCAAGACTAATACACACATTGTTACTTGGTATAGTTTGAAATGATTGGTGTTTATAAACAATTTACAGGTAAGTGTTCCCTTGCATGTGGGATAATTCCCTCATCAAAAGGAAGCAAAATATAAAAGCGTGAGAATTATTTGCATCAATGCATATTGATTTTCATTTCCAGAGATGGAGCAATTGGTAATGTCATTAGTTGAAGATGCAAAATCTGGTATTCCTTTGAACGCACCAAATACTTCATGCACTTCCAGTTTGAGTGGTTTGTACAAATCTAATGCTTAGCATACTGAGAAACAAGATCTTGAGCGTTTCCAAGTTGAACCTGACAGTGAATCTGAAGCTTACGATACCGTCAAATAAATTTTCATTGTTTCAAATCATCAATCAGAATTCAATCATGTTTTCATTATGCTAATGTTGAAAACTAATAATCTAGATATATCAAAGAAGGTAACATATGTAGCGCCAAATACAAAGAAATGGATTCCGGTTGAAAGGGAAATAAGTGATAGCAATAATGCCAGTGTTGTGTGCTCTCTGCTGGACGAATTGTGTATAATTAAAGCTCTTGCAAACTAAACATTGATCAATGATTCAAAGTAGAGCACATTTCATCCGACGGCTTAAATAAATTTCGCATTATGAACATGCACGATCAAATAAATTTTCTGAATTTGCAAAATGTGGTACGCCCAGTGATTTTGAGCGGTGCATATCAAACTCAATTTCATCCAATTGCGTGAATGTATTTCGCTAATACAACAAGCAAGGAGAAATGAAGTTTTGCAATTCGCGAAATTGGGTATGGGAAAAATGTTTTGACGGGTTAAGTTTTACCAAAATCCCAATCCGCAGTGTACGATCATTTCGCATTGTGAACTTGCATGAGGTAAGTCAACTTTTTAGTCAGTGAAATTTTGTATTGGGATCAATTTAAAACATGTGTTGTTGCAGCATCAACTCTCCCAACAAATCAATGGTGTAAAAACGTTTTCGCTTGGGAGAAGTATTGCTTGTTTAAAATTGCATGGATGGAAAGGAATTTTATACTGTAAGCGGTTGAGCCAATGAAGCTTACACTACAGTCTAGAATGGTGCAGAAATTCTAGAAATTTAACTCTACAAATGGAGGATTCAGCATTAAGAACATCCACACAAAAAGAGTATCTGATATTAAAGCAGCAGAGAATGGTTGTTTTTTTTACGAAAATGGTTGTTTTGGTAATTATTTCAAATCAATTGTTCTTGCTGAACCAAGATGATTTTTCAGAAACCAAGAGAGGTTTTTCTTCATAACATACCTATATACAATAACCTCTCTTATTTTTCACACAGATGCTAAGTATTGGGAGAATCAAATTCATTTTCAGAGAGCAAATTTCCAAATTTTTAAATGACTATTTTAGTCAGTTATTTCAATCAATTGTTTCTGGAAAACCAGAAATAAGTTTCCAAAACTGAATGAGGTTTATCTTATGAACATGATTATTTTAAATAACCACCTTCAATTTTTACACATGTCCAATTGTTTAGGATAAACAAAGTGAGTTCTACAGGCAATTTTTCAGGTTTTCCAAAGGACTGTTTCAAACATCAAATTCAAAGAATTGTTTCGGCCAAGTGGAGTTGAATTTCAGAAAATGGAGAGAGGTTTTTCTTCATCACGGGAATATATACAAAAACCTCCTTTATTTTTTACACAGGTATCACAAGTTGGGATAATTTAAAATATATTCACAGGGTATTGTTCCATAAATTTACAGGTTTACTATCTGAGTCGTCAGTTTCAAAATCAGATCCTGAGGAGATAGAGCTGAATCAGAGGAAAAGAGGACATGGGTTTTGCTAGGAACATGTCCAATTACAAAAATCTCTTTCAGTTTTCAGACAGCTATCACCATATGGGATATGTAGGAGGGGATTTTTATCATGTTTTTCTAGTCATCCGCATTTTATTTTTGTCTTATCCAAATCATGGCAGATACGCCATATTATAGTTTGTTAGAAGATGTTCTTCAGTTGTAACAAATTTTGATTCCTGAATGTCGATTTAGGAAGTCCAAGAAACACTATAAATTCACCTCCTATAAAAGGAGAAAGGGTTGGAACCGATGTAATTTTGTGTGTATGCTTTCAAGAGTATTTTAATAAAGTTGTAGAGCTGAGGTCGACGTTTTACATAGGGACTCATGTGTTGTTTGTATTACAGTCCATTGCTTCCTTTCTCATGTGAATGTTTTTTCAATTTATCTCTTCGATTATGTTTTCTTTCATGTCTAAAATAAGTGTATAACAGTTTGGAATTCATACATGCTATGCTCCATCTATTGTTTCAGATATCCACCAAAGCTTTCTTCTAAAGTTAATACAGAATTCATTTTCCAATGCTTTATGTTGATGGTCTGTTCATGTTCTTGTTTTCCACCAGACAATTATAATTTGACTGTGATTGAATGGCTATCTTGCCTCTGTGTTGAAATCATCTGCATAAGTTCTGTTCATTTCTGTTGCACTTC
This sequence comes from Pseudotsuga menziesii, assembly GCA_001517045.1. NCBI lineage: Eukaryota > Viridiplantae > Streptophyta > Pinopsida > Pinales > Pinaceae > Pseudotsuga > Pseudotsuga menziesii. The sequence goes on along the minus strand of LPNX010918227.1, from coordinate 92,291 downwards.
TTGACTCCATCGCCCAATGGTTCTATGTCTTGTTTCAACCAATTTTACAAACAATTTATATTTTCACTTGTACATATCTGGAATTGTTAATATTTGGTGAGAGATCCCTCTTGGAAGAGCATAAGGCCAGTTCTCTCTTCGAAAGTGGTTCTGATGTTACCTGGGAGTGAGCCTTCCGCAACCTTGGGTTCAATTCTAGTGCTAACAAAACTAGCGTCATTGCCAGGGACGAAATTGAAGATCCTCCTTGGGAAGAATGACAAAGATTCAAAAGATAAAAGGTTTCTGTGGGAAAGCAGAGATTCTTACATGTGAAAAATGTTGTATCATTTGCCCTGGCGACTCCACTGAAAGATTCTGGAAGGTGACTCCACTGAGGAGACCGGTGGTCAGAAAGAAAGAGACGGGGAGAGGTCTCAAATCTTCCCTGGATTTGAACAAAAGTTTTAGATCTAAATGTTGATGGTGAACAATGGTGAGACATCAAGAAGGTCATGTCTCTTTTCACTTGGAAACTCTGTCTGCAAAGGATCCATTCTTCATAATTTTCTATGGAAGCTCCACTATCAAATGGGGTTGCAAAGTTTGAGGAGATTGTTGAGTTTCTCCACCATCAAGATGACTTCTTAGGATGCAAGGTATGCTCCTATGAATCTTCCTGCCATTCCTGGTTATCCCAATAAAATACCTTTGGTAGATTGGAAAACATATCTTCCAAGATTCAATGATGAAAAGGTTGATGATGCTACCATTCATTTATTTATATTTCATAAGCATATATATAAGCTAGGAGTGGGATGGCATGAAGTTTCTTTAATGAAACTGTTCATGTTTAGTTTAGAAGGGTATGCAAGGTCTTGGTATGAGGGATTGCCAGTAGGGATTTTATCCTCCCTTAAATACTTTCATACAATATTTCATGAACATTTCAAAAGGCATTATCCTTCTTTGTTATTACTTCAAGATTGTTGCACACACGATAGAGAGTTCATTGAAAATGTGAAAGATGAGTGTGGTGATGATCAGTATTTGGATGAAGAGGTTTTAGAGGTCTTACATGAATATTCAGCTCAAAAAGAAAGAAAAACCAATTTCCATTATATTCAAGAAATTTCCCAGCAGTTAGTACTTTCTTCCTTGAGTGAAGTTGACATAGACCAAAGCTCAGATTCAACCAGTTATATCTCTCTTCCTAAAATTGATGATGATTTGCAGCATTCTTGTCATTCTTTGTGTGACCAAGAGAGAGGTTGGGACTGTCAATCAAATCCTTCCTCATATTATTCAACTTCTGAACTTTTGTTACAATGCTTGTGTGATTGATTACATAGAAGATGATGATTCTGAAAAATCGCAGTCTTGGAGTCCCTCCACATGTTCATTTTCTAAAAATGCAAGTAAAGAGAAATCAGATTTTGAAATAATGGTTGAAGGAAGACTGTTGCATGTTGATCAAATTCAAATTTCACCTAAAGATTTACATGAATATATAAAGCTCTCTTTGCTTGAAGAAGATGATTAGCCTAGTGATTTGAAAGGAGATGGGTGTACTAATTTTTTTTTGAAGAATGCAATCATCCTGCCACAATTTCTGTTAGTGAAGAAAATTTCATTGCAATCCGAGATCAAAAGTTTGAAAACAAAGTGGAAACTAAACATGTTGAAAGTGATTGTTTGACGTTGTGGTTGCCTTCATTTGAGTGGTTAAAAAAGAGACTTAAAGTTTCCAATCAAAAACAGGAATTTGATATTGTAGATGAATGCATAAATTTCCTTGGAATGGGTGATGAGCGAGAAGGAAAGTTATGCAATCAATCCGAGCCTTTATAAAAAAACAACAGCATGCCATGAAGAATTGAATAACGAAGAAGAAGATGGGGGTTCTCGAATGGATGTTTCTTTTTGTTTTCCAAATTCAGAATTTTTTTGTCAAAAAGAAGTGTGTTTGCTTGATCATGTTGAGGAACAGAGTGGTATTTCTTTTGGAATGCATGGAAAGAATGAAGTTGCAAAGTCAGAAATTTTGAACGAATTTGTGGAGGTCTTAATTGAGGATTGTCATGAACATTCTTGTCAAGGATATTTTAAGGGACAATTTAATAATTTGTAAGGGGAGTTACTTTTTGAGTAGCCTTCTCATGGTAAGCAAATGACAGAATTTTTTTAAGGTTGTCATCTTTTTTATGATCCAGTGGCAAAGTACATGGAGAACCTTGGCAGTGGTAATGGTTGGTTATATCTCTACTGTAAAGATCAATTTCTTTATTATAACGTTGTGCCATTAGGTCTTTCAGTTCTGTTTTTTATCAAGAATGAAGAAAAAGTTGGTTTATGGGATCATTTGCTTGAGTGGTTTCATTGGAAGTCAAAAGTTACTTGATTGAGCGTTAATGCTTAGTAAGTAGGGTAGGTAAGTAAAGATGAATAAGCTCGACATGGTGAGCATTCCATTCAACAGCTTTCAGTTTGTTTTCAGTTTCAGTTTTAATTTCAGTTTTGGTTTTAAAGTTCAGATGTGCAGTTACAGTTGTCTTCAGTTTTTAGAATGTGGGCAGGTGACAGGTGACAAGTTGAAAGAGTGAGATTTGTTTGCATAATGGTTTCAGTTGGTGGTTCAATTCAGAACAGGTTGAGGATTTCAGAGAAAATTAGGAGCAGCCCAATGGATTTGGCACCTAGTCTACAGGGTTCTTTGCTACCTCACAGGGAGGATAACATCCCTAATGGAGCCAGTTGTTAGCACTATTTATTTTTGCTTAAAGTTAGTGCTATCATTAAATTGATTTTAAGATATATTGGTGATCGGGTGGTTTTCAAATTCTTCCCATTAAGCAATTTATAAAAAAATCCCAGTTCTGCAAGAAGAAAAAGGTTAAAGGTTTTGAGCAAAAAGAAAAGAATTTTATGAATTAAAGGATTTTCTTCTCTTCTAAATAAAGTAAAACATGGGTTTTAACGTAAATTTGGTGGGGATTTTTACAAAAAGTTTTGGCACAAGACTTCTCAACATACACACCAAGCAAATCTTTCCACCAAAGTCCAAGCGTCGAGCTATCCAAGACTAATACACACATTGTTCCTTGGTATAGTTTGAAATGATTGGTGTTTATAAACAGTTTATAGGTAAGTGTTCCCTTGCATGTGGGATAATTCCTCATCAAAAGGAAGCAAAATATAAAAGCGTGAGAATTATTTGCATCAACGCATATTGATTTTCATTTCCAGAGATGGAGCAATTGGTAATGTCATTAGTTGAAGATGCAAAGTCGGGTATTCCTTTGAACACACCAAATACTTCATCCACTTCCAGTTTGAGTGGTTTGTACAAATCTAATGCTTAGCATACCGAGAAACAAGATCTTGAGCATTTCCAGGATGAACCTAACAGTGAATCTGAAGCTTATGATACCATCAAATAAATTTTCATTGTTTCAAATCATCAATCAGAATTCGATCTTGTTTTCATTGTGCTAATGCTGAAAACTAATAATCCATATATAGCAAAAAAGGTAACATATGTAGCGCTAGATACAAAGAAATGGATTCCGGTTGAAAGGGAAATAAGTGATAGCGAGTGTTGTGTTCTCTCTGCCGGAGGAATTGTGTATAATTAAAGCTCCTACAAACTAAACATTGATCAATGATTCAGAGTAGAGCACATTTCATCCGATGGCTCAAATAAATTTCGCATTATGAACATGCACGATCAAATAAATTTTCTGAATTTGCGAAATGTGGTACGCCCAGTGATTTTGAGCGGTGCAGATGAAACTCAATTTCATCCAACGGCATGAATGTATTTCGCTAATACAATAAGCAAGGAGAAATGAATTTTTACAATTCGCGAAATTGGGTATGGGAAAAATGTTTTGACAGCTTGAGTTTTACCAAAATCCCAATCCACGATGTACAATCATTTCGAATTGTGAACTTGCATGAGGTAAGTCAACTTTTCAGTCAGCGAAATTTTGTATTGGGATCAAGTTAAAACACATGTTGTTGCAGCATCAACTCGCCCAACAAATCAATAGTGTAAAAACGTTTTTGCTTGGGAGAAGTATTGCTTATTTAAAATTGCATGGATGGAAAGGAATTTTATACTGTAAGCAGTTGAGCCAATGAAGCTTACACTATAGTCTAGAATGGTGCAGAAATTCTAGAAATTTAACTCTACAAATGGAGGATTCAGCATTAAGAACATCCACACAAACAGAGTATCTGATATTAATGCAGCAGAGCATGGTTTTTTTTTTAACGAAAATAGCTTTTTTGGTCATTATTTTAAATCAATTGTTCCCACCGAACCAAGATGATTTTTCAGAAACCGAGAGAGTTTTTTATTCATAACAAACCTATCTACAATAACCTCTCTCATTTTTCATACAAGTGCTAATTATTAGGAGAATAGAATTCATTTTCAGAGAGAAAATTTCCAGATTTTTAAATGACTGTTTTAGTCAATTATTTCAATCAATTTTATGGCAAACCAGAAATAAGTTTACAAAACTAAATGAGGTTTATCTTATGAAGATGATTATATTCAATAACGTCCTTCAGGTTTTACACAGGTCCTATGGTTTAGGAGAAACAAAGTGAGTTCTACAGGAAAATTTTCAGGTTTTCCAAAGGACTGTTTCAGACATCAAATTCAAAGAATTGTTTCAACCAAATGGAGTTGAATTTCAGGAAACAGAGAGAGGTTTTTCTTCATCACAGGCCTATATACAAAAAAATACTTCAAGTTTTACATAGGTATGACAAGTTGGGAGAATTTAAAATATCTTCAGAGGGTATTGTTCCATAAATTTACAGGTTTACTATCTGAGTCGTCAGTTTCAAAATCAGATCCTGAGGCGCTGGAGCTAAATCAAAGGAAAAGAAGACATGGGTTTTTTCAGGGACATGTCCAATTACAAAAAACTCTTTTGGTTTCACATAGTTGTCACCATATGGGATATGCAGGAGGGGATTTTTAGCCTATTTTTCTAGTCGTCCACATTTTATTTTTGTCTTATGTAAATCGTGGCAGATACGCCACATTAGAGTTTGTTAGAAGATGTTCTTTACTTGTAACAAATTTTGATTCCTAAATGTCGGTTTAGGAAGTCCAAGAAACACTATAAATTCACCTCCTACAGAAGGAGAAAGGGTTGGAACTGATGTAATTTTGCAGTGTATTCTTTCAAGAGTATTTTAATAAAGTTGCAGAGCCGAGATCGGCATTTTACATAGGGATTCATGTGTTGTTTGTATTACAGTCTATTGCTTCCTTTCTCATGTGAATGTTTTTCCAGTTTATCTCTTCCATTATGTTTTCTTTCATGTCTGAAATAAGTGTATAATAGTTTGGAATTCATACATGCTATGCTCCGTCTGTTGTTTCAGATATCCACCAAATCTTTCTTCTAAAGTTAATACAGAATTCATTTTCCAATGCTCTGTGTTGATGGTCTGTTCATGTTCTTGTTTTCCACCAGACAATTATAATTTGACTGTGATTGAATGGTTATCTTGCCTCTGTGTTGAAATCATCTGCATAAGTTTTGTTCATTTCTGTTGCACTTCTTGACTCCATTGCCAAATGGTTATATGTCTTGTTTCAACCAATTTTACAAACAATTTATATTTTCACTTGTACATATCTGGCATTGTTAATATTTGGTGAGAGATCCCTCTTGGAAGAGCAGAAGGCCAGTTATCTCTTCGAAAGTGGTTCTGCTGTTACATGGGGGCGAGCCTTCCGCAACCTTGGGTTCAATTTCAGTGCTAACACAAAGATTTCGGCATTTTCATCTATGAAACTTTCTTCATCCTTCTAAACAATAACCCCTATTTCCTCAATATCCCCCAACTCTATTAACTCTATATCTTCTATTTTATCCATTGTCAATAGTACTGAGGAAGTATTAGGGTTCCTACCTTGTCACTTAGCACAGTTCTCTGATATGTCTACGCTGGCACTCTGTACGCAGTCAGGGCATTCAGAAATCTCAAAGCTCTGGAAAAGACAAACCTTTTTCAACTCCGCGTAGACACTTTTATAGTTTTCTACATGGCATAGTTATCGTGTTCCTCCACACAATCTGTACCGTAGATATTTTCTCTTTGCAATCTAAGCCTTTGATATGCAAGGTCTCCATACCGAAGTTTCAACACTATCAATATGTGCAGCTTGATTTGGGGAAATCAACATCAACCGTCGATCTCCAAACTACCCTCATTGGGACCATTCATCCCTAAGAACTTTAACATTCTGCCAATCCTTTTTCCTCTGATCGAGTGCAAAACTTCTGATCACGGAATGTTTCCTATCCATTGATCAATATTGATCTCTCTTCGCAACCGTCGATCTTTGCGGACCCTACAAATTTTCACGGATTGAAATCCTGACCCCGTCCGTGCTATTTCAAATCACGGATTTGACTACAACAACAAATCTATCTCTTCCTTTATCTCATTCATCCGATCCTTTCTCCTTTTAACATATTCTGCGATTTGGAAAATTTTCTTCGCCCGAGCACGTTCACCATGCATAAATTTTTAGCGTCGTTGATCTAACTTTGGATCAATCTCAACTCTCCAATACTGCTCCCATTTAACACACTCTGCAAATCCAAAGACCGCATTCTGACTTGCATCTCCGATCCGCAAATTGATTTTTCACCATTGATATTCACACTCCTGGCTCTGAACCATTGATTCATGATTTTCTTTACCTTATTTCCGCTACTACTTACTCCAAAGGTAAAATGATCCACCACCGTGGGTCCAAACCCTTTCATCATCCCACGGTCCACTATGAATGCTTCATGTGCCTATGATACCTTAAAGGGCTCCTTCATAGTATTTTCAACTAGGGTCATTTCCTGAAGCCTTCAGTAATCCAAAATTATTTAAATATGGTGCTAACAGCTGGCTCCACTAGGGATGCTATCCTCCCAGCGAGGTAGGCGCAAAGAACCCCGTAGACCAGTCGCTAAATCCATTAACAAATCAAGTATTTTATTTTGTTTTATCTTTCTGAAAGAAACTAAAAACTGAAAAATGGTTGCCTTCCCAATCTTAGGGCCTTCTCCACGGGCTTCAAATCTTTCTGGCTCACCATCTGTGTTGATTGAAAGTAAAAATATTTACACTATAATACATAGAACTCCTCCCCCTTACTCCAAGTAATGCTTCAGAAATCTCCCATTCACTAGGCCTCCTTCATACTGTGACCCATCTTGATATTGTAGAATAAAAGCATTGCTGCCCCACTGTGCTGCAATGATGTATGGACCTACCCATAAATGATCGAACTTACCATGCTTTCCTTTGTCTTTGTACGGAGCATCCCATTTTAACACCAAGTCATCAATCTGAAAAATGTCCTCTTTTATTTTTTTGTCAAAGGTATTCTTCATCTTCTCCTGATGTATCTGTACCTTATCATATGCTTTATCCCTCAGTTCAATAATCTGTTTTATTCTCCTTTGCATATGATTAGGTTCATCATGTTGTTCCTGCAACAATTTCATAACCGGTACTCCTAGAGATGCTGGAAAAATCACTTCAACTCCGTTCACCAATTGGAATGGTGACATTCCAATATCCCTCTTTGTGCTGATTCTATCATCCCATAGAGCATATTTTAACTTTGTATGCCATGCTCTTTTATTCTCTTCCAACAGCTTCTTAATTATCATCACCAGACTTTTGTTAGAGGATTCTGCCAGTCCATTACCATGTGGATAATATGCAGTGGAATGATTCAGACTTATATGATACTTATGGAAAAAATTAATCATCTTCTTGGACTTAAAAGCAGGTGCATTATCTGTTACGATTCTTTTAGGATAACCAAATCTTGCTAAACTATTATTCTCCAGGAAATCCATTATTACTGATTATGTAGCTCTTCTAGTGGGCATTGCTTCAATCCATTTTGTAAAATAATCAGTTGCTATTAAAATCCACTTATGTTGTCCCGAGGAGTTGGGATTTATTTCCCCAATGAAATCCAACCCCCATTGTTGGAAAGGTGCTTCTATTGATATGGGGTTGAGAGGGAGTGAAGCCACTTTCCTCTATCCATAAAAAATTTGGCACTGATGACATCTGGTGGTTTCTTTATACACATCTGAAAACAATGAAGGCCAATAAAATCCTGCTCTCTGAATTTTATTTGCAATTAATTGCCAAGAATGATGTCCTCCACAGTCTCCTTCATGGAACTTCTTTGCTATTTCCTGAGCTTCACTTTCCAAAAGACAGTTCAGTAATAATCCACCTGGATCTTTCCAATAAAGATGTTGATTTATAATACATAATTTTGTAGCCTTCAGTTTCACATATCTTGCTTTGGTTTTGCTTAACCCTGCAGGAGGTTGTAAATTCTGCAACACATAAACAATATCAGCATACCAAGGAGAGACAGAAAAATCAGGCATCACCTGCACTTCTGCGTCCAACTGATTTGGTTGACTAGCCAAAACATTTAGCTGTAGAGAATCATAATGAGAGTCAGTCATCATTTTAGCCAATCCCTGTCCTTTAATAAACTTCGTGGGTTTAATTTCTATATCATATTCTAGGAGTATTGCAATCCATTTAGCTCTTCTCCCCTCCGGATCTAGCTGTGTAAGTATACTCTTCACCACACTGCTGGGAACATAGGCAAGTTACATGTGAATGGAGAATGTAAATCCTGAAATCCTTTAAGGCCTTAACCAAAGCATACGCTTGTTTTTCCATTATATCATATTTTAATTCTCCATCCCTTAGTATCTTACTAAAAAATGCTATAGGATGTTCTTCCCCTTGATCATTCTTCTGTAACAAAATAGCTGCGATAGTATGCTCTGAAGCATATGAGAATATTAAAAAAAAATTATTAAAATCTGGACTCACGAGCACAGGAGCTTCTGAAATAGCTTGTTTTATATCTTTGAAAGATTTCTTAGCTTCCACTGTCCACTTTATTTCATGATCTTTTCTTAGCATATGCATGATTTTCATCAGGATCTCAGCAAATCTGGGAATGAATCTTCTCAAGAAATTTACCTGCCCAATGAAGGACTGTACTTCCTTCTTGCTTCTTGGCTCTTCTACCTTCAAAATGGCACTCACTCTGTCTGGATCAATCCTTATACCTTCTTTGGAAATAATATTCCTCAAAAATTTTCCTTCTTCTAGAGCGAAATTTGACTTCCTTGGGTTTAATGAAATGCCATACTTTCTGCATTTAAGGAAAACCCTTTCCAAATGTCTGATATGCTCCTGCATGGGGTAGTAATCAATGGTGAACCTCTTTCGCAAGAAGAGGATGGGAAAGGATCAACACTATCTTTAATTGGAGAGAGTGAGTCAACCAATTTGTATCCTCATATATATGATCCAATCAATATGTCATGGGAGTGGCCCCAACCCAGTGATCTCCCTTGTGTTCCACAAGGAGATAATGGAAAAAACCCTCAAGAGAGGGAAAGGTCCCTGCAGTACACAGTACTGCCTTGGGGGAGTTTGTTCCTCAATGGCGGAATTCTAGTTGTCAAGTGAGAGTCACGGGTGATGAAATAAACACAATGCAGACAAATGTGAAAATTATGCCAACCGCAAAGATGAAATATGGTGCAATATGTGAGTGATATGTGTAAGTATGGCTTAGTGCGATGGTGTCCACATGTTGGTTATTTTTAAATTATGAGTTTAATGAGCTTGTATTCAAAATATAATATCAAGTGTAAATTCCCTAAAAAGACCTAACTCCCTTCCTCTAAATTGTGACTAGGCCTCCCAAAAGTACAGTTGATAGTGATAGTGGAATCCATGCAACAATTGACTAGTGGATGTAATAAGGAGCCAATTCTACCAGCGATCGGTCTAATGTTCCAATCGAGAAGACTTGGAAACACCCCCCAATGGAAATAGTTTACTTCAAGAATCATTTGCACTCACAAGTAAGTGTTCCTTGGTGATATCCTAAGTTTGGCCACTATGGTTACCTTGTGTCATCGACAGTTAGGCCTGGGTTGTATATTGTCGTCTCCCTAACAACAAGATGATTACCTTATAGGCGAGAGCAAGGTAGTTATACCTCAGCTTTTACTTCCTTGGTAATGATACATGTATCTCATCTGGGATTTGGCACACTTGCTTGTATCAGGATTTAAAGTACCCTAGAAGACAACAACGTTATGTTTCAAAAATATGCCTAGTGAAACTAAGTTGTTGGGTGTTGTTTGGATGCCTAACACAATAATCCTACCAAGGTAAAATATTACTTTGTGACCTCCCGTGGAGGATTTTAGTTGGTTAGCATCTTATAATGGTTGCTTCTTAAGAATTTTGTTGTGAATTTAAATGTGTAAGGGAGGTATTTCATGCTTTCCTTCCTTTCTGATTCACTAAAATCGTGAAGAGCGTACTGTTGGAGAGAGTCTTTAGGTTCCTTAGTACGGTGCTATTGGGCATACACATGTGATGAAAGCAAATAATATTGTTTCAATTAAGTGAAGTGCTCAAAACCAAAAGATTGTAAGTTGTGATCTAAGCAAACTAGTGATACTTGCAAACATAAATGTTATGTGTGCATAGGAGGTATTTCACCCTTCACTCCCTTTTTTTATTCATAGATATCATGAAGAACATACTTGGAAAGGAAAGGGGCTTTAGGTCCTTGCTTGTGTGAGAAAAGTGGATGCTACACTACTTTAAACCAAAAGATGTTAAATTAAAACAATAATTATGTGATTTCCTAAATACTAGTGACAACAATGAGATCCTTGGTGAGCCTCAAAATTGGTTACCTAAGTTGATTTCAAGGAGGAATGGCCCCTTACCTAGATGCGGGTGGTATGCAGTTCAACCAAGCGGCAGGTGAAGTGAAGGATGCACACCATGAGGAAAAGGTTCACGAGGTAGAGGTATGCCACGAAGCAGAGGCTCACGAGGCCCATGAGGCCCACGAGGTGGAAGCTAAGGGGACAAGTGGTCAGTGTGAAGCTCTTGAAATGGCATTAACTTGTGGTCAACACGAGAGGATTGACCCACATCATGTCCAGAAGCATGCATAGTACAGAGGGGAAGACAACAGAGATGGTGGGGAGGTTCAACAGCCGTAAGGAGGATACGGAGAGGCATGGGAAGAATTCATGTGAGGGGATCTCATCTCAAGTAATGGATTCTGGGAAGATTGTTGCGGCGATCCAATTCCTGAGCATATCTTCGAGCATTCCATCAACAACGACAATGCATACCTGGTTATGCATTGCTGGTCTTTCCTATTGGGTGTCAAGTCATTATTTAAACCAGGAGCAGAGGGACTACATTGCGTTGTGGATTGTGAAGACTGTATGGATGAAGCACTTCAGCGCTAGAAAAAACAAAGCCAGGCCCTAGATCGCTCCGCAATGTTATAGTTAGGAAACGTAGGAGAAGAGGTAGGAGAAGATCACTGTGCAGACGTGTTGATAGCTTCAGGAGATGGGATCCTCTGCTGAAAATAGTCACTCCTGAAGGTGGCAATGAGGAGGAAGAGTGGGAACGGCTCTTCAATGAGGAGATGACGGAGCATATCCAACGCTCCATTGCGGTAATGGAAAACGATATTTATGGTGAGTTCCGCATGAAACTGGGTAGAGATGTTGTGTGTCCAACTACTGGAGACTCAAATTCATCCTCTCTCGCTCCATGAACGAGATGGAAAGTTATGTGGAACTGATTCGCATTACCATGGGCACATTCAAAGATGATGTGGAGAGCAATCTTGTCCATATGCGTAGCCTATTGAGGCTTTCGACACCCCCCTTTCAGCGTGTTCCAAAGAATGAAGAGGTTGTTATGGAGGAATCTAGCCAGGCAAGCGCTAGTCATGGGAATGGGCGAGGAAACAACAATGCCCCGGATGAAGCTGAGTCCTCCCGCAAATGCTAGTTCTCTCCCCGTCATGGGTTGGTTCGATGCTCTGTTTGGTTTGTGTTTGCTCATATTTTTGTTCGACTCTATCTATTTTGTCTGTTTATGTTTCCCTACGGTTCTGCTTTTCCCATATGTTCACATGATTGAGCGCCCAAGCTGAAAGGCTGGGTTGCTCTCATGCTTGTTCGCCTTTCTCTCTGGGAAATTATGTTTACCTTCCTTTTTTGGTTGCAGGACCAATGCCTGGCTCCATGTTTTAAGGGGCAGGTGTATGTAAATATATTTTCTTATTTTCAGCAGTAATAGAAGGGCTCCATCTTACTTAAAAAAGGGGGGGAATGACCCCTTTACTCTATATTCTTAGTCTAGATGGGATAATTACTAAAGGAACAAGTAACCAGTGCAAGATAATTAATTCTTAATTCATTATGAGAAGCTAGTGGGCGGCAGACTGTTGAACAAACTGGTAAAAATAAATAAATGAAAGACAACATGGAAATAAAAATTATAGTTGCGCTGCAACGCAACAGAAAGACTCACTAGTGCGTTGTAGCGCGGGAACAATGAGGTAAAATTGCACTAATTCATGACAGAGAATCTGCACAAGCGAAAAACTGTTAAAACACACTGACAACACATCTATCGAAGGATTGAACGTGCGACAATGCCCTAGAAATGATGGGAGCCGCACTACTGTGTAAATTGGTTGAAACAACCGAATGGGATTAGGATTTAAACGAGCATCACATAATAATAAAATGTGATAAAAACATAAGTACAAGCAACTATTCAAAGATAGACACATAATGTTTATGTGGAAAACCCAAAACCGAGAAAACCACCATAATATATCTATTATATCCCTTGACCTAAACCGGCCAAGTCGAGCCAAATGAGCTAGCCACCACTCAGCTGTAGGCCACTTTACATTGGAGCATCCTCAAGCCTTATAAAGACTTCCTTACATGTAATACCATGGGACAATACCATGGGCCCAAAAACATGTGCTAAACCTAAACCTCCTTTGACTCATTCTCGATTCAAGGTTAACCCTAACAATCTCCCCTTTAAACTTGACTTGGAGTAATAACCAACCCCCCTCAAAGTTTTTACTGAGGAATCCCACATACACCCCCTTATCACCTAGGTCTATCTCTCGATTTTATTAGTGAGTTACCAGGGGTATCCATGCCTTACCAGGTCTTACAACCATATGTCCATTTACATGCAAAATGGTCCATTAATTTATTTCATGTGTCTTCATGGTGACTACACCATCACCATTTGTTGCTTTATTTTCTCGCTTTTCCATGCTCGCTTTCTTACTCATCTACTTGCTCATTTTCTGTCATTCTCTTTATATACATGCACCCAACCCTATCATTGGCGTCCATATAAAGAGGAATCCATCTACCAGATTACATGTGTCCTCAATCGTTGTAACCACCTGTTCTATAGGAATTCTCTTCACATACATGGTTCATCAATCTTGGTCCCACAACTGAGATTAAACCCTCTCACATTCCTCTCGCAATCGAAGACTCAACCTCTCTGATCTACATCAATTTATGCTACGAGTACACCTACCACCCTTGTACCTACCTAGTGGTTCATTCCAAAATCCACACCCGATGTAACATCCCTTCTCTGCACATAAGAGGGATACCTTGTGCTTCTAGCACCTGAGGAAATTACATTCTAACAAGGAACCCAACAATACTGCTAGGGTGTCGACTACCACTGAACATGCACCCCATAATTAATTCAAAACCAAGTACAAGACAACGAGCATAACTATATGCCAAACCATGGATCTGATACCGTTTCTTAGGATTTAATGAGCATCACATAATAATAATATGTGAGAAAAACATAAGCATAAGCAACCATTAAAGATAGACACACAATGTTTACGTGGAAAACCCAAAACCAAGAAAAACCACCATAATAGATCTATTATCTCCCTTGATCTAAACTGACCAAGCCGAGCCAAGCGAGATAGCCACCACTCACCTCCAGGACATTTTACGATGGAGCCTCCTCAATCCTTATAAAGACTTCCTTACATGTAATCCCATGGGCAACCAAATACTATGGAAAAAACATTGGCCACCAAATACCATGGGCCCAAAAACATGTGCTAGACCTAAACCACCTTCGACTCATTATTGAGTCAAGGTTAACCCTAATAAATCGAGGCTGAATTTATGGAATGGAGGGGATGATCCTCTTCACCTGTAAGACACAAGATATCAGAAATTAACTACACGACAAGGAACAACCTAAATACAAAGAAATGAACAAAAATGAAGTGGATTTGCCATTAATACTGTTGTGGGAAATAATGCACCAAAGTGATTCCCACTTTGGGATGGGGCTAGGCCTTGTAGGCTGGAGCAAGGCCTTAGTATTTGGAGCCTATTGAGTGGGTTGGATGAACCCAAGTGATCCTGCAATAGATTGTTAGAGAAAACAAAACAAAAAAATAAAATGATAAACAAATTTAAACCAAATAGTAAATGGGGAGAAGATGAAAACTCCAACAACCAATGTGAGCCAAACCACTTGCATATTGCCCAATCGTCAAGCTAATACAATACCTTGGAGAGGTGAGCTCCAAATGGAGGAAAACACTCTTCCTAAGGGAGGCCTATCTTGTCCAACAAATTCTTAAGTGTGGTTAATGAACCAATGTATGAGAAGAACACTTGCCCCTTGAGGAAATGAGGCAAGGGAGCTTTGGAAATGTTTAGAAAGAGGGAAGAGGTGAGCCAGGAGGAAGCTTAATCACAATTCAAGCAGCATAACTTTTCTCTCTTATCTTCTTACAATTAGTATACCCGTGGCCTTCTTTTTATAAGCCAAGAGGTGGCCAAGAAATGATAAGATCATAGTGCGAACCCATTGGAACATGTTTTGGCTCCAAAGTACACCAACAAGCCATTTAAGGCAACCAAGTATGTGAGAGGCCAAATTCGGATTCAAATGGATAAGTGGAGCTTTCATGAGCCATCAATGCACCATTGGTGGGTGCGATCTCGTTGTTTGTGTCAGTTGCGTGGATGTCGAAGGAAATTCCATGCTACAACATGGGTGTTGTTCTGGAGGTGTACGTTGTAGTGTGAGTAACCAGAGTTTAACCCACCCAGTTGTGGCTTTTGACTATTTTGGGGCCACCTTGGACTCAATCTGCTCTTTGGATCTTGTAAATATGTCTTCTACTAGGTGCATGCTATATGTTGATGATAATTTACCTTTTGAATCACGAAATTGTTGCAAGTGTGCGAGTTTTTTGTTAATCCAAATGGTAGTTTTGTGCACTGCATTTGAATGTTGAAATGAGATCTCTTTACATATTCTTAGGAAAACATTAAAATCTTTCATAATTTGCCTCCATTAAACAAAAAGTTGAAATGCATACTACATTTTTATAAATTAATTTATATTCCAACTTATTATAAGCCTTTCAATCCACCATAAGAGTGAACTTATAGACTTTAAAATGAACATAACATAAAATAAACCAAGTCATTTTCTTTATAGAAAACACATATGGTCTAGGTGTCTAGGTTGTAATGCCTCGGTGCAAATTTCGAGAGTTAATTCTCCAAGGATGTGAAAACAAAAGCTAGCAATTATTAAAGAGAGAATAATCTATTAGCAACAAATACTACTTGTTGGGAAAGCACACCTCACATGTGCATCAAGTATGGTGTTAATGTAGGCAAGCATAGAGAATATCCGCCATTGTTTAGTGGGTTATGCATATATGGGAGCTTTGGTATATTGGGAAAGTCCTTGTAGTGATGCCATTTCTCTAGAGTTTTGGGTCTAGGACTAAGTGAGATAGCACCCCCTTTAATGTGAGACTTATTCCATCAAGAACTTGATTAATAGACCTTGGATTTTGTTCAAGTATTTACACAAATTTAATTAGAAAAAAGGGCTTTTGAAATAAAAATAATTCACGAATTTGGTATTCATGTAATACAATATTTAGTTGACGCTCAAACAATTGGCCAACGCCTCTAATGAGGACCCCATAATCATGGAGGATATTGCCCCCAGCTTGGATTGAGTCATCGTAAGTTGCTTAACTTGTAGATGGCAGTTGAGTCAAGTGTATGAGAGGGTAGTACATGAGAGGTTGGATTTTGTTCAAGTTTTTACATAAATTTAATTAGGAAAAAGGACTATTGAAATAAAAACAACACAAGGATTTGGTATTCCTATAATACAATCTTTCTGTGAAGCCCAAACAATTGGCCAACCCCTCTATTGAGGACCCCATAATCATGGAGGAGATTGCCCCCAACTTGGATTGAGTCACTCTAAGTTGCTTAACTTGATGGCAGTTGAGTCAAGTGTATGAGAGGGTAGTACATGAGAGGCTGATCCAAATGAAATTCCTAGAGATTCAATCTATGATAATTTTCACTAGTCATCGCTTGTGGCTTCTTGTTATTTACTCGTTAAATCACATTTTTATATTTTTGAACATCCAAGGTCATTTTAGAGCATTGTTGTAGCAACATGCTTTAACATTTGAATCATTTACAAAAACCTCTACTTAAGAAATTATAGATATGCGGCATGATGTAATTTTGCTAATTTGTATCATTACATTTTATACGAATTAAAAAACTTACATATTTTATTTAATTTCTAATTGTTAATAATTACATTGATATATATTAATATCTATTTTAAAAAAAATTCTAAATGTCTAAAATGGCTTCAAATATAAAGATAAATAGATATAAATTGATTAGAAAACACAAATACAGGTATACTATTCAAGTTTATCTTCCCTCTCAAATATATACAACTATTCAAGTTATCTTCCATGGGTAATTATTGTTTATAAATGGATAAAAAAACTTCTTATACAAAGGGAACATCATTGGACAATTTGGACATAAACTTTTTATTCAATTTGAAAAGCAATTGAAAAGACATTGCTTATTAAATAAATATATTTACATTTTAATAAAAATATAATAATTAATTAATTGTTAAACCAATATATTTATTTTTTCTATATAATAATTAATTAATTGCTAAATCAATATATTTATTTTTTCTATTTTATTTACTTTTTCTAAATAATAATTAATTAATTGTTAAATCAATAAATTTATTTTTTCTATTTTATTTACTTTTTCTATATAATAATTAATTAATTGTTAAATCAATATATTTACTTTTTCTATTTTTTTCTCATTTGTACAACCCCAAAAAATAATATAACAATAATAATTAAAAACCGATATTCATTTTCCATACTATCCCACCTACACGTTAATAATAAAAAATTACATAGTATATTCACAGTGATACATATTATTCCCGTGTACCTACCAAATGAAGTCCTCGAATAGTTCTTACATCTCTTAAAAAAACCCCATTTTCTGCTTCCCATATCACATGTACATATTTATTTTGCTAGTAATCCTGGATGCCATGCTAATATTCAGCACTGCATTTAACTCTTTTGTTCTTACTAACATGGAAGTGGAAACATAACTTGTATTAGCAACAATCAAGATGCAAGCGAAGCCAGGTTTCTTATGATTCAACTGCACCAATGCAATAATTCAAAATAAAATACAAATCCTCTGCAACTTGCCAAAACATATTGATATAAAACAACACACTATCAATATGGTACACAACAAATCTCCCAGAAATAACTAAGCTGGGCCGTGCTCCAGGAAGGAGCACAAGCTTTACCAGGAAGTGATAATAGCTTTGTAATATCTATGGAATAAAAAGCACGCCGGCCCCACCCTAATCAAAACCAGAAGCCATTATAATGAAATCATACATAAACCCTTTTAAATCTTATATATCTAGCTAGACAATTCTTGCTCTTCACCTTCATAATCCTCATTTTTAGCAGTAGCATCCTGGTACTGCTGATATTCAGACACCAAAATCTAGCTAGACAACTCTTGCTCTTCATCTTCATAGTCGTCATTTTCAGCAGTGGCATCCTGGTACTGCTGATATTCAGAGACCAAATCATTCATATTACTTTCAGCTTCAGTAAACTCCATCTCATCCATTCCTTCCCCTGTATACCAGTGCAAGAAAGCTTTTCTCCTGAACATAGCAGTAAATTGCTCACTAACCCTTCTAAACATTTCCTGTATTGAGGTGGAATTTCCTATGAAAGTAGAGGCCATCTTCAAGCCCCTTGGGGGGATGTCACAGACACTGGACTTGACATTGTGGGGGATCCACTCCACAAAGTAAGATGAATTCTTGTTCTGAACATTGATCATTTGTTCATCTACCTCCTTTGTACTCATCTTTCCACGGAACATTGCTGAAGCTGTTAAGTATCTACCATGACGAGGGTCAGCTGCACACATCATGTTTTTGGAATCCCACATCTGCTGTGTCAGCTCTGGAACAGTGAGTGCACGATATTGCTGTGACCCTCTGGATATCAATGGAGCAAAGCCAACCATGAAGAAGTGAAGACGGGGAAATGGAATCAAATTCACTGCAAGCTTACGAAGATCTGAATTGAGTTGCCCAGGAAATCTTAGACAGCATGTTACGCCGCTCATTGTGGCTGAAATCAAATGATTGAGATCCCCAACTATAGCCATAGCCAGCCAGGAACAATATTATCATAAATCAGAGGAAAAACACCTGCATATCTTTAAGGGAGAGACAACAAAACTCTTTTAATCATCAGTTGTCAAAGGTAATGATTGATAGAAATGAAGTACTTACAGGTTGGTGTTGTTAGCTTCAGCGTGCGGAAGCAGATATCATAAAGAGCCTCGTTGTCAAGAACCATACATTCATCTGCGTTTTCTACAAGCTGATGTACCGACAATGTTGCATTATATGGCTCAACAACAGTATCAGACACTTTGGGAGAGGGGAAAACCGAGAAAGTTAGCATCATTCTGTCAGGGTACTCCTCACGAATCTTGGAGATGAGAAGTGTTCCCATTCCAGATCCAGTGCCTCCTCCAAGTGAATGACAGATTTGGAACCCTGCAAAATAGCAAAAATGGTTTTCAGTCATCTGAGATTAAATTCACATCACCTACGAAGTGGGGTACAACTTTACAAACATACTGAAACCCAAGCTCTCCACAAGAGGAAAATTTAAATAACAGAGTGTTGTTTGTGTTATTACTGAGGAAAGTTTGAGACAAGGAGTGCTTCTTAGATATACTGCAGTCTAAGCTGACTAGAAATACAAACTGTTTTAAAGGGTCCCTTAAAAAAATATCGGAAGAATTCATTCTGACTTATTCAAAACCACGTCTTACGAGCACAATACTTTCTCAACATCGCTATGAGGACTTCTTTATCATGGATCCATTTAAATCGCGAATTTATCAAGGACTAATTGGAATATTAAAAAAAATTATTCGAGATCCAAACATCGATAATTTTGAATTCGTGTGATTTCCAATTATCTATTTTTATTTTCAATCTGGTTACTCAATGTGGAAACCTGACCAAACACAAAAATATATATATATCACATCGAATTGCAGTTTTGAATCAAATAGTTTTAGATTTTATCATTGTATCTTAATCATCAGGCATTTGTGTGCTTGCTAAGGGTTCCATGCACCTTTGAAAGCCTTTTTTTGGATGAGAAACCCATTTTATTGGGGGCAAAAATGCACCTTGTTTGGGTTTTGAAATGTTTGAAAAAGTTTTGGGATGTTTGCTTCGAGAGGATGAAGTTTTCCATATGTTAGAGATATAAAATTAAGAAAAATCTACATTAATTTATTATTGTAATTTAAAAAACAATCCATATTTTTATTTATTAATGTGACATAGAAAAATAAACAGAGACACCAGATATCCAGGCTTCTTGCTGTAGAACCTAGCTCTTTTTAGGTGCAGGTATGAAATTTTATAGAATACGTATTAATGTAGCATGTAGAGATTTTTGAGGTTGCAAAGCTTACTCCGAATCAGAAACTTTAAATGTTTAAAACTTCAAACCATGGACTACTCTGTGAGTATATGTGCTCACATTACTCCGATAAGCGTTTCATAACTTTCAGTAAGCTTTATCTCTCTTACATTTCTTTCTTGCAGTACTTGGAGATTATCAGCATTGTATCAGATGTTTTTGGAAATTTCAATGGGACATCACGGCTTAGCAGATGATTTTTCAGAAAAGGAGTTATACAAGAAATTTCATGACTTTAATGCATAGGCATTGTTTTAATTCAAGTGTACATCTTATTCTATAAAATGAGGCTTTTAATTAGTGGAAAGGTTTCTTTGTTTTGATTTTGACTCTTCATTTTTTAAAATATTCTTCTAACATTGATTGAACTTTTAGTATTTTTGTTGAATTTAAATAGCTTAGAAATCTTATAATTTGAAGAATTTTGTTGACTTTGATTGTTCCTTTCAATTTTTTTTAAACTTCCGCTGTAATTGAACTTAGAATCTCTGAACAATTTGAATAGGTCCAAACTTTATAATAGGGATGAATATTGAAGTAAATTATCTTCTTTCATTCCATTTTTTACATTGCTTGATATAGCATCAAGAGAAGAGCTAGGTCAGTGAAATGGACAATGCTATAGCTTCTCTAGAAATCCAATGTTTAAAGAAATTGTGGGTTTGCCTTTTAGACCAAGTTCTTTTAAATTTCAAACGATGCCATAACTATCTCTGGATAGGTAGTAGGTTCTTATAATTAAAAGCCTGGAAACGACATGCCAGAATTGTATTTTAATTTTGATATATATAAAGTACAACTGAAGTAATTATTTTATGAAACAGAGTAATCGATATAGCTGTGAATATTATTTTGACTTATTTATGTTTTCGGGAATTCTTCATTTAGCTATTTTCTCTTCAAAATGTTGGAGAGGACTGAATAGTTTTACTTTCGGTTTTATCTGCTTTGACGATTACTATTTGAAAGTTGATCAACAATTTTGTTTTCGATGCTTTGTTTTATACTCGATCTGTCATGGTCTTCCACTTAAAAGTTTCATTGGTACCACTTTCCTTATTTTTCACAATTTTAATTGAATAAATATGAAAAAAAAAACAGAAAGTTGGAAATGTATGAAAGGATAAATGCTTTGGTTCATCTTATGAATTAATCAAATATCAAATGCATTTGTTAGAAAAAATAGAGAAAATGCCATATATTGAAACTTGTAGATATCTAAATCAAAATATTTCTTCCATGGTAAAATGAGAGAAAAACCGTCTTTCGAATGGTAGATGAATCAAAGAAGTGCCTTGATCCATAAATCTGCATTCTTGTGATGGAAAAATCTAATTTTGATCAGAAGGAAGACTAGTTTTTGCCATCACAAAAAGATATGGAAGGCTTTATATCTAAAAATTGCAGAAACCTATTTCAAGCTATAAACCCTAAAGAAGGGCATAAACCCTCTTTCAAATAACCCTTTTCACAGTTATTTTCAAGGAAGAAGAATAATATACAAGCCAAATGTAAAATCTAAATATAGGTACCAGAGAATTCAGATAACTAACCAGAATAAGAAGAGGAGATCCACATACCTTGTAAGCAATCACAGTTCTCGGCCTCCTTCCTGACGACATCTAGAATAGAGTCAATGAGCTCGGCGCCCTCAGTATAATGGCCCTTAGCCCAGTTATTACCAGCACCGGACTGGCCAAAGACGAAGTTATCAGGCCTAAAGATCTGGCCAATGGGTCCAGACCTAACGCTATCCATGGTACCGGGTTCCAGATCCACGAGCACAGCCCTGGGCACATAGCGTCCCCCGTTCGCCTCATTGTAGTATACATTAATCCTCTCCAGCTGAAGATCCCCGTCTCCATTATATCTTCCAGTGGGATCGATCCCATGTTCATCACAAATAACTTCCCAAAACTTGGCTCCGATCTGGTTTCCACATTGCCCTGCCTGTATGTGCAAGATCTCACGCATTCTCGCTTCGCTTCGATTCACACTCAACTAAAGTACTGAACAGTAGTAACTGAAGTAGGTTAGGTAAGGCCTAACGTATTGAAACCCAGTAGTAGAAACTCAATGGCGTTTATTCCGATCAGAAATTTCTGATCTATTGAAAACCAGTAGGTAAGCAAAGATTAAAGCACAATGTATTGAAAGTCAATGCTCAATGCTTTAATCAAATAAAAGCTCAGTCTGTTCTATCCACAGATCCAGAGTAAGCAAGGAAAATAAGAGAAGCCAGTGATCTAATCAAATCAAAAGCTCACTCCGATCTTTCCACAGATCCAGTGCTGAGTGCGTTATGGATTGCAGAGCTTATAAAAAAGGCGGGGATTATGCAGAAAGAAAGAAATAGCGCCAACAACTAGAAAGCCTTGCAGCCACGACTCTCGTATATATAAAAATATAGAAAAGAATGACAAATGATGACGCAGAACCGCCGATTCCTTGCCGTCCATTTAATCTCCATTTCAATCATACGTTTTGCAATCGTTCAATCCATTCAATCAATTCTACAACCAAAATACCACTAAATGGATCAATCAAATCGGGATCAAAATACCACCAAATGGATCAATCAAATCGGGATCAAAATACCGCCTATCAAATCAAATTCAGGGAAGGATGAGCGGTAACTTTAGTGATCTCAGGCCCGTCCCGTGAACATTGTTGGCCAATCAGTCAGGGATTTTGATGGGTGCCACAAACTTGGAAGTTAAAACTGATGAAAATCATTTACCTCGGTCCCCATGATTGCCTTACCTTTTGTTTGGGAGTCATATGATAAAAAATTTGGAACGATGCTGCCACTAACTTGGAAGTAAAACTAAAAACCATCGAGAATCATCCATTTTATTCTCCACGATTACTTTCCATTTCTTTTGGGACTGTTTGATTAAAAATTCATAAGCTTTCGTGTTGACCGCCCTCATTAACATACACATAAAATATAGCATTCTTCATTTCAAAATTATATATCATGCTTCTTATCTCAAAATTACAAATATATATCAATAGCGTGCTCCCCTCGTTTGTGTTTGTATGTATGTGATTAGTTTGTATATATTCGATTACATAGCATTTTTTATTTCAAAACTATATATATAAAGATAGTATGTTCTTTATTGCAAAATTACAAATATATATAAATAGTGTGTTCTTCTAATTTGCGTAGGTATGTATTTGTTTAGTTTGTATATATTTCATTAGTTTTTTTGTTTTTTTTAAGTAATTGAAGTTTTATAACAACTTTGTTTTGGTTGGCTTAAAATTTATAATCATATAATTAGAATCTAAACCTATACTATTCATTATTTTTTTGTCCTCATTCTAAATCATTTATTTTCTTGTCTTCATTATAACTTTTTTTTAATTTGGTAGGAATATAAATAAAATTAGATGTATATGTATATATATATATATATATATATATATATATATATATATATATATAGCATGCTCCACTTCTTTGTATGTATTTGATTTTTGTTTTGTTTGAAAAGGTGATTGAAACTTCATAACCACTTTGTTAAGTCTAGTTGAATCACTCTTGAATAGACTTGAATCATGGTAAAGTGATAATAGCACCCTTTATCAATTTTACAAGTTATTGTTGATAATTAGGATCATATTTTACTAACAATTGCCCCCATAGAATGCAATGGCATTGATTGTAAGAAGGTTGTACATTAAAAAGAAATGTTTTTCGTTAAACAGTATGAGTTTTTGGTTGAGCAAGATGAAAAAAATTGGTAAGAGTAAAAAAGGATTGAGTTGTTGATTTTGGTGTTTTTCAAAGTCAATCCATGTTGCATAATTTTAAATTTTGTTTAAAAGTATGCATGATTTGTGTGAGTTTTAAGGCTAGCAAAGCAATAAAAAATTTATTTAGTTGGCTTTCTAAATTAGTCAACTCTAAGATATTTTGTAATTAACCAAAATGCATCTCTGGCGATTGGCATGTCACCATTAATATTCAACTTGCACAACAAAGCCACCTTGAATTAGATGAGGTTCATATTTACTTATGTATTCTCTTACTCTTTTATGAAGTTTCAATTTAGATTACAAATGTTTTACTTCTTTGATATGAAGTTCCAATTCAGATTACAAATGTTTTAGATGAACAAAATTTTCTCCTCGAATTGAACATAAAGTTGAGCAAAAATCCTACATTAATGGTTTGTAAGGAAGTGACATTTGTATTAAAAAAGTAGCATTCCTCTTTTTTATTAGAATCTTCCATTATATAAGATAAAAAAAATTCTCCCAAGAAAATAATTCAAAGTAAAATAAATCTTGTATTATATTTTAAATAAACATGGTAAAGAAAAATCCAATTTAGTTGAAATAAGTCACAATTTCCATCAAAATCCTCTTCATTTTTCTAGTCAACAAATCCAAATAAAGAGCAAACAAAGGTGTGGTATTAAACCCTGTGGAAACTCGAAGAATGTTACAATTAAGGTTTTAAGGCCAATAAATGAAACACTTGTTTGTAAGAGTTTGGGAGAGATTTTTCATTGTATCTTTGCGAGGCACAAGAAACAGTTTTTTGTTTAAATAGAAAAATGGTAGAGGCTCATATAGTATGGATAGAGAGTAAATTTTGTCAAACATATTTGTTATGTCATATGCTAAAGTGATTTGCAAAAAAACTATTGTTATGGTATATCACAAATGATGAAAATTTATTGTCATTTTGCTCATATTATGTGTCATAATATTGACATTATATGGTAATTATTGTATAGTTTATTGAATATTATCATGTATGATAGTTGTCAGTTGTTGATGTGCACTACCTACCATCATAACCATACTTTTCATTAGCATTCACACACCAAAGTTTAAAAATTAACGTGATAACAAAAAAAGATAAATGTCAATATCACTTTCTTCCAAAAGTTGAATAGTTAAAAGGGTTGGAGTTCTGAGCATTTTGTTCATGGTTAGTATCAAGGTCACTTTCTACTTTATCATCACTTTTTTCCTATAGAAGTAAATGATTTCATTCTAGGGTTACTTTGAGTTTTCTTCTTTCAGGTTGGAAATTTATGATTTCATAGAATTTACATTTGCGTCTAGATTGCACTCATGACACGCCCAGCCCTCTTAACAACATAACATATACTTAAACATATATCATAAGAAAGGGGTGGTTGATCTACATTGCCCTCATAACATGCCCATTATTTTTAACAACATAGAATTAAATAGATGTCATAAGTAAGAGGTAATTGATTTTCATTAGCATTATCTGTGTCACACTACATTACCAAGTAGCAATATTGCAAATTCACATTGTCAATGGGAAAGGTAGATCTGCAAGGGAATTAGGAACCCATAATGGGAAATGCATACAAAATATAATTACTTATTTACTTATTTAGTATTGCATGTAAAAGTTTTGTTTGAGAATTGAATGGTAGAAACTTTCAACCTCAAAGTGAATCTAGGGTTTCACCACTAGAGTTTTTATCCAAAAGTTATGGATCATGGACAATCACATCGAACTTGTGTATTATTCTAATTGTACATTCAAAATACAAATTTTGAATCTCCTTTGCATGTGCCTCCCCTAAGTAAGACTCTAGGTGTTGACCTAGGTCACGCGGTGGAGCACATTCCAAAATCTTGGATTTTGGACAACTAGTAGGTTGTGATTTGGTGTTAGAGCTTCAAATGGGCACGACAAGCCTCATAAAGCATGTTAGTCCTTAGTTAAGGCCATGGTTCAAAATCTTCTGGAGGAGAATAATGGCTCTACTCCCAATTTGTCAATCACAATACAAAATTTAACTTTAGAGATCAAGGATATAACTCTACATCCTTGATAGTTTCAAGATTTGCATCCTCTATCCCAAGTGACTCTTCCAATGTACATTTGGTGGATTCTCAAGCATAGAAGGGTAAATTGTTGGAAGAGTGGGTTATTGGAATGAGATTTATTGGTTGTGAACTTGAATTGAATGCTTTTTTTAGGTACAAGACACAATCTAGAAATCCTTATAAGCCTAAGAAGTTGGAAAGAGTTTTGAAAAGAAAGGATTCTAGGGTTCATCTGGTCGTAGGTGATGATCTTAGGATCGAGCATATTTTTCAATTTGAGCAAAACATTGATGGGAAAAAAATTTGGGAGGTATTTTCTTTGTGGCTACTAAGAATTCGTGGATCCAAAGAAACTAGGTCCTGATCATAGTTTATGGTCATGTTTTTTTATGTCATGACCCATTGGTGGATTAGCTTTATCATTAGGTCTAAGGAGGATGCGATGGTAATATTGTGTGGTCAATTGTTTGAAGGTTTCCCTTTCCTCTCCTTGAATCCATGTCAACCTTGTGTTGATCCTCATGTTCATATTTCTTCTTACATACCAATTTGGGTCGAGCTTCTGAGATTACCACTTGAGATTTAGGCAAATATAAATACTTAGAGGACATTAGAAATCTATGGGTAAAACAATCCCGATGGATGTCTCTTTAGTGCATAAAGATCAGTTTCTCGAGTCCTTGTTGATATTAGCATTAAAGGTGGATTATCTAACTTTATGGAGATTGTTGTTGGAAACCTAGAGCATTCATAAATGTTAGACCATGTTAATGTGTCTTTTTGATGTGCACATTGTGACGTTTATGGACAAATCACTAGAGATTGTGATAAATGTTTGGAAACGTATTGAAAGGAAACCATATTTAAAAGGAGGGATATTCTAATAAAAAGGAGGATGTTATACAACTTATCCTTGAGAACATGGGTGATGGGGAATAAAGTATCTGGAGAATGATGTTATTATTTGTCCTAGGAAGGATTTTTCCATCAATAGAATGGGAGGTGATAAACGATACAAATTGTTCCCAATCACAATCCTTGAGTTAGGGCTTACAAGCTTGAATGACAGTTTTAGGTGCCTACAAGGTTGGAATTTGTGCCAACGGAACCTTTTCCCCCACCATCAGATCACTGACTATGTAAGTCACTTGAAAACATTTCCATGAGTTCACCTATTGCTTACAATCCCTCACTAGGAATTTTACTAACCCCCAATGAATTGTTCAAATTAATTGGTAATAAATGCAAGGGTAAAGAGTGTTGCAACAATCCAATAGCTCAGAATTGGACCTTTACTATGTTAGATTTTTGGGTTACTCCAAAAGTGTTTTCACGATGTTTGGAGATGCTTCATGGGATTTGGGGTTCATGGTGTATGTTCAACCCTTGGAAGGTCTAAGATGGATCATAGCATGAGAGATGTTCTATGATGGATATGCATAGTTGAGATTTTTTTCTTAGTGGATGCTTGATCTCAATATGGTGTTGGCTTGGTTCTATTCCCTTACATGTTGGAGTTCTCTTGCTTGAGTGGTGGATGGAATTCATGATCGCCACATGGAAGAACCAATGTCACGTCCCCATCCCACCGACCGGCGAAGAGGACGCGACCATGGCGTTAACCATCCAGGAAACCAGCCCCATGAACATGTGAATGCATAAAATGCTAAAACAGAATGCTGAAGTAAAACGATTTGAACTAGAACATGCACAGATGCAAATATTTATCATACGCAGATGCAATTGTTTATCATGCACAGCAGAAACCATATACATTCATACAAGCATTCATTCAACATGTTCATCATAATCATTAACAGAAATATGGTTGCAGAAATAAAATGAGCAAGATCACTTATCTTATGAAGAAGTCAATCCGCAACCAGCTACGTCACTGCAACGTTCCAGCCAACCATAGGCCAGCGTGCTCCTTAATCTCTCAGCAGCGCTGCCACCCCCGAGCTGGGCATGATTCTCCAAGGAATAAGGGAACAAGCAGGCTTACACATAGCCAAGGATACACAAAACACAGCCAAGCCAACATAATTGGGTTTATCAAGCCATCAAGGAGTTGGGGAAGGCTAAATGCTAAGCTGGTGAGCTCATTACAGAGCCAGGAACACCTACACCAGAACTAGCCTGACTTCTAAGACACCCACACACACCCAACACAAGGAATCAGTCCCTTCTCTGCTACACAGTCCCTCAAGCCCTACATTCCCTTCCAGTGCTATTCAAGGGTTGTGGAGAAGAAAGCCAGCCCTCTAGCTCCGTCTATGTGGTTTCCAGCCACTAGGTTTATCAAGCAAACCAAGCCCCCATCCCTGCTCCCAACATAGTCCAAAGACAACCGTTGCGCTCATGCAATCATTCCGCTGTTGCAGCTTGACAGGGAAAAAAAAAGACTCCCAAGCAAATTATACAGTCCCAAACGTGACAGCAACACAATCAAAACATGAGGAACAACAACACATCCAAGGCAATGAATCCACAGGAAGACTTACACAGACTACACTGGGGAAGAAATTACAGTCTCCCAACCTATGCGTGAGTAGCGACAACGCAGAACCCACAATCTGCTAGTGGGGAGAATATATAGCCACACCATCCGCAAATCCGTAGACATAAGGGCTGCGTGAGTAAAGCCGGGAAAATCCTATGTGTGAGCGTGAGCAACTTCCGCTCATACGTGAGGATGAACAACAAATCATGAGGCCTGCGTAGTGGAGGGTGCATGAGTGTTTCAGCACAGTCGTGGAGGGAGAGCGGTAGTGAGTTCGCTGGAGTGATGGCAGTGGTTTCTTTTGCCATTGTGAAGTCAACCATGGGTGGAGTGTGCCTGTAGGCATGGACTGACAGTCCTGCCACCCCACTCCCAAAAACAATAACTACCTCAACCACCACCAGCAATTCTCAATTGTGGTGGTTGGATAAGACAAAGGAAGGTGACACATGGTTTTTTTTTTCATTGCTCAAGGTTTGACAATTTTCCCACCCTTATCCTTGTGAAAATCATGCCCCTTCTCAATTTAGTTGCCGCGATTGTAGCTGGTTGGGTTTATTTTAATTAAAGATGCATATGTACATGATGACAACTCAATATGTATGTCGCATGCCCCGATATACCATCGGTGACAATTTAAATCCGAAACATAGCATAACCAATCAATGGTGGGGCCTTGGCCTTGAGCTCCACACCATGATCATTTACAATATATATATCATATACATCTAATGCAACGGGGTCAAAACCGGGGTGTTACATTCCCCTCCCCCTTCAATAGCACTGTCCTCAGTGCTTTACAAAATTGAACAAAGTGCTACACTGGTATCACCTCAGTGTTCCGTAAAACTAAACAAAAATGGGTGTGCCAATCGCATGGCATCCTCCAGCTCCCACGTAGCCTCCTCAGGTCCGTAGTGCTCCCATTGCATCTTTACCTGCCCTATGGCCCGGTTCCGAAGCATTGTGACCTTCCTGTCAAGGATGCACATTGGCTCGATTCAAAACTCTCCCTCGAGTTCCACCTGAATCACATCCCAATTTATCACATGGTTAGGATCATGTACATATCTCTTAAGCAAAGAAACATGAAAAACATTATGAGCTCTAGTGCTAGCAGGCAATGCAAGTCTATATGCAACTGGCCCTATTCTTTCAAGCACTTCAAACGGCCCACAGTATCTAGGTGACAACTTGGCACAACTTCCAAACTTCAAGGAACTCTTCCTTGCCCTCACTCTGAGGTAAACATGATCCCCAACACTAAACTCTCTGTTCACCCTGTGCTTATCTGCATAGCTTTTCTGTCTGTCCTGTGCTGCTTTCAGCTTCTGCCTGATCTTTACAACCTCTTGCTCCATTTCCTTGAGCAATTCTGGTCCAAGCACAATCCTGTTCACTGGACTGTCCCAAGTCACTGGTGTCCTACACCTTCTTCCATACAAAGCTTCATACGGACTCATCCCCAAGGATGTCTGCTATCCATTATTATAAGCAAACTCCACCAAGTGTAAGTAATCTTCCCACTTGGTTGGTTTGTCCATAACATACATGCGAAGAATATCTTCAAGCACCTGATTAACTCTCTCTGTCTGACCATCTGTCTGAGGATGGTATGCAGTGCTGAAGTTTAGCTTTGTACCCAAATCTGCAAACAACCCCTTCCAAAATTTGGAAGTGAACTTGACATCTTTGTCAGAGAATATTGCCTTCGGCAATCCATGCAATTTGAATACCTCCTTCATGAATATCTTTGCAATGTCATCAGTCTTATGAGTAGACTTAATTGGTATAAAATGTGCTGCCTTTGTCAACTTATCCACCACAGCCATGATGGAATCATGTTGTCTCCAAGTCATCGGCAATCCGGTAATAAAGTCCATGGAAATAACTTCCCATTTCCATTTCGGAACTGGCAAAGGCTGCAACAAACCTGCAGGGTGTTGATGCTCAACCTTTACCTACTGACATTTCATACACCTGGAAATGTACTCATCCATATCCCTTTTCATTCCTGGCCAAAAGTACTACTTTCTAGCTGTAGCAATCGTCTTCTGGTATCCTGGGTGACCAAAATATGGAGCTTGATGGATTTCATCCATAACAACTCTCCTCAAACCTACTACATCTGGAATATAAATTCTACCTTTATAAGTGAGAAGTCCATCTTCTTCCAATTTATATCCCTCATACCTCTTCTCAAGACCTTGCGGCTGCAATTTGTCTTTTACCTGCTCATTCAATTCATCTTTAGCAGCATGACTAACAATCTGCTGCCTCAAATCTGATTGGCAAATACTAAGAGATGCCACATGCATTTCCTGCACCTTCCTGTTGAGTGCATCAACTACCCTATTTTCCTTTCCCTTTATGTGCTTGATTTCAAAATCAAATTCACATAAAAACTCCAGCCATCTTGCTTGCCTAGCATTCAGAGTAGGCTGATCAAACCAATACTTCAGTCCACAGTGATCTGTTCTGAGCTCAAATCTCCTACCCATCAAGTAATTCCTCCACATCTTGAGAGCATGTACTATGGCTGCAAGCTCTAGATCACGAGTGGCATAGTTTCTCTCATGTTCCTTCAGCTTTCTTGACTCATAACATATCACATGGTTGTCCTGCATAAGGACTCCTCCAAGCCCTTGTCCACATGCATCGGTACACAACACCAAATCTTTCTCTGGATCTGCAACCTTCAATACTGGTGCACTGGTGAGAAGATCCTTCAACCTTTGGAAACTTTCTTCACACCTCGATGTCCATTCGAACTTCATCCCCTTCTTTTCCAAAGAAGTGATGGCATGTGCAACTTTGGAGAATCCCTCAATGAATCTCCTGTAGTATCCTGCAAGTCCCATAAAATATCTTACATCTGTCACATTTCTTGGAGTAGGCCAATTCACAATGGCTTCAATCTTTTCAGGGTCCACAAATATACCCTCCTCTGAGATAATGTGACCCAAATACTGAATTCTATCTCTATAGAAGTCTCACTTGCATAGTTTCGCATACAGCTGGTGCTCCCTAAGCAATTTCAATGTCAATCTCAAATGCTCTTCATGCTCTTCCTCATTCTTAGAATAAACAAGAATGTCATCAAGGAAAACAAGAACAAATTTGTCTAAATACCTGCTGAAGACGTTATTCATAAGGCACATAAATGTAGCTGGTGCATTTGTGAGAACAAATGGTACCACTACGAACTCATAATGCCCATACCTTGTCCTGAAGGCTGTCTTATGAATGTCTTCATCCTTGATTCTCACCTGATGGGAACCAGACCTCAAGTCAATCTTGGAAAATACCTTTGCTCCTCTCATTTGATCAAAGAGGTCATCAATCCTAGGCAAAGGATATTTATTCTTCACAGTAACCTTGTTCAACTGTCTGTAATCAATACATAACCTGAGTGTACCATCTTTCTTCTTTACAAACAGAACTGGTGCTCCCCAAGGAGACACACTCGGTTGGATATACTTCTTTTCCAACAACTCTTGTAGTTGCATCTTCAACACTAACATCTCCGATGTACTCATCCTGTAGGGTGCCTTGGACACTGGTGCTGCTCCTGGCACGAGTTCAATAGTGAAGTCAATGTCCCTCTTTGGAGGAAGCCCTGGAATCTCATCAGGAAACACATCCCTGAATTCCTGTAACACCTGATGGTCCTCCAACCTAGGAGTTTCATCTCCTGTTTCCTCCAAAATCTGAGCTGCATACAACTGGCAACCCTTCCTACAGAACTTCTTTAACTGCATTGCTGAAACCTGTCGTACTGAAATCACCTTTGGAATACCTTTCACAACTACTAGATTCCCTTCTTCATTCATGCATTCAAAGGTCTTGTTGTAACAATCAAGCTTCACCATGTGAGCTTCTTGCCAATCCATTCCAATGAGAACATCATAGGAACCAAGCGGTAGAACATCAGATCTACACAAGTGACCAATCCATTCATGACCAATGGACATTTCTCTACCACTTCACTAACCTTTCTCTTAGTTCCAGTGGCTAGCTAAACTAACCAAGACTTCCTATGCTTTACTTTCTTAAAGGCACAAATCTCCACTACTCTAGGAGTAATGTAACTGTGCGTAGAACCAGGGTCAATCAAAATAGAAACAGATTGCTCAACAATCTTACCTACTACTTCAACCACAGCTGACTGGTGGTATGCCTGGCGGTCCTCTAGTGCTGCATAAATCCTAGGGATTGCCCTTGCTACTGGACCCACTGTTTCTGCATCTTGAATGTTATAAGCTGGCCTTGCACTCTCATTCTCGAGTGGACAATTCCTGCGCATGTGGAGTCCTCCACATTTCCAACATTGAAGTGGCCCTCTATTCTGTTGTGGATCCTTAGGA
Source organism: Pseudotsuga menziesii (assembly GCA_001517045.1). NCBI lineage: Eukaryota > Viridiplantae > Streptophyta > Pinopsida > Pinales > Pinaceae > Pseudotsuga > Pseudotsuga menziesii. The sequence goes on along the minus strand of LPNX010918227.1, from coordinate 59,728 downwards.
TTTTCTCCTATCACTCCAATTGGCTTACTCGCAGCTTGGGATGGCTGCTTCTGCTGATTCCTGAAGTTAGAAGGTTTGAAACTTTTCTTTCTTTGGTCAAACTTCTCATTCTTCCTGTCCTTCCATGCCTTATGGTAATCAGGTTTACCTTTGCTTTTCTCATAGCAATACTTAGCCTTCCTTATTGCTTCTTCAAGAGTTCTAGGTTCATAAAACTCAATTCTATCTTTGTAAGACTGAGGTAATCCACTCAGAAAACGCTGGACCTTCACTTTTTCATCTCTGATGTACCTGACATATCTCAACAGCTCCAAAAACTTATTTGCATATTCTTCCATGGTCCGTTGTCCCAATCTCAGCTCATGGAACTCCTTAATCTTGTCATCATAATACCTGTCAAAGAGGTATTTCCGCTTGAAATACTTCTTGAACTGCTTCCACTTGAGTCTCCTTTCACTGATCCTCTTTACTTGCTTGAAGTGTTCCCACCAAATGGATGCTCTTCCATTCAGATTGAATATGGCAACTCTTGCCTTCATGTTTCCTGAATAATCATGCACCTGAAAGTACTTCTTTATCCCAAGAAGCCAAGCTTCAGCCTCTTGTCCAGTCTTTACCTCACCATCAAACGTGGGAGGTTTAGCTTTCTTAAATTCATCCTGAGAGCGATCCCTATGGTGTCTCTTTCTTTTCCTTTTATGAGAAGAAGAACTGGAAACCCCGCTAGATTCTTCAGAATCTGATGATCCACTAGAAGTCCTTCTCCTTCTCCTAGTACTGCTCTTACTGCCTTCTGGTCTTGCTGTACCTCATCCATAGTCTATCTTTCTATGTAAGTCTGTCAAACTCTGCAACATAGCAGCATTCAACTGATGCTGCTCTTCCTGGGCTTTGATCAAGCTTCTCATCGTGGCTGCAACATCTGGTAGTGTCTCTTGGAATCTCCTTCCATTAGAATCAATGCCATCATTTCTATTACGGACATTTTCTCCCATGGCATCTTCTTCTCTCTCGTAGGGATCCCGAGCATCATATCCGTCATGGGTTCTCATAACTGAACCACCACTTATTTATCAAAATGCACTACCTGGAATACTGCCCTTGAAGGTGACTATGACTCTGCAAACATGTTAATAACACCACTGTTAGATGCATAACATTAATATAAACTAGCATTGCTTACCTTCTCTTGGAAAAATCATAATACAATTTTTTTTTGTAAATCTATGTTTTTGTGCAATCTAGCACATGAAATCGCTGCCACTTTCTCATTTTCAGCTCTGAAAATCCACTGAAAAATAGCTGAAAATCCCACTGAAAAACAGTCAAAATCTGTTGGGGAAATCCCACGAAAAACTCAAATTTTCCTTATGCAGAATCAACTCTCATTTCCACTACTGATCCGACGTTTCAACGGTCAAAACCACTAATTCCTCCGCTATTCATCGGCAGTCGGATCCACTAATTCCTCCGCTATTCATCGGCAGTCGGATCCACTAACTTCTTCCGCTGTTCATCGGCTATTGGAACAACTAAATTTTTCCGACGTTCTTATACTTAGAAAAATTTTCAACTTCTCCTTTCCTCGGCGATCGGATCCACTAGCCTTCGGAAGGATAGTCCATTAGACAGCCACAATGGCGGATGTTCAATCCACTAACCATCGCCGATGGCTAACGACTTCCGAACTTAGAAAAATTTTCGAATTTTTTTTTTTTCACCGCTAGATCAGCTCAACTTTCTTCTTTTCGTTGGAAAAATAATCCCATCAACAGCCGCAACGGTGGAACATGATCTTCGCTCTTTTCCCGATCGACGGCGCAACCTGATCAGCATCGGTAGTTTTTCCTCATCGACAGGCTAGTGCTTTTGGCTTCCGCAACAGCGGCGCACGAATTCCTTTCTGCTTTTGATGGTCAATGATTTCGGCCTTAGAAAATTTTTAAACTTCTTTACGGCGTTGACGGTCAGAGACTTTTCTTGTCATACGCGTAGTCCTTTAGTCCGTCCGCAACGGCGGGTGCTCAATCAACTTACTCCACCGACGTTCTTTACTGCACCGACTATCGGAAGCCTTAACCATTGGACGTGTAGTCCTTTAGCCGTCTGCAATGGCGGGTGCTCAATCAACTTACTCCGTCGACGTTCTTTACTGCGTCGGCTATCAGAAGCCTTAACCGTCGGACGCGTAGTCCTTTAGCCGTCTGCAACAACGGGCGCTCAAAAAACTTTCTGCTTCCGATGATTTTCGGACTTAGAAATTTTTTCGTTATTTTCCCTCCGACTGTTCTTCGTCGGGCATGCTTTCTTCTAGCTCTTCCCCTACATCGGAATTCCGTTCCACTAAGTGTTCCGATGAACTAACAATTCAACACTTAGAAATTTTTTTAAATTTTCCAGCCATAACTGATTTTGCTAGGCAGAAAGAAATACTGCTTATGTCCCTGCACCTTTGTGGTCCATTCAGGCCCATGCTGCAACATGAGCTCTGATACCAATCTGTCACGTCCCCATCCCACTGACTGGCAAAGAGGACGTGACCATGGCGTTAACCATCCCAGCAACCAGCCCCATGAACATGTGAATGAATAAAATGCTAAAACAGAATGCTGAAGTAAAACGATTTGAACTAGAACATACACAGATGCAAATATTTATCATACGCAGATGCAATTGTTTATCATGCACAGCGGAAACCATATACATTCATACAAGCATTCATTCAACATGTACATCATAATCATTAACAGAAATATGATTGCAGAAATAAAATGAGCAAGATCACTTATCTTATGAAGAAGTCAATCCGCAACCAGCTACGTCGCTGCAACGTTCCACCCAACCATAGGCCAGCGTGCTCCTTAATCTCTCAGCAGCGCTGCCACCCCCGAGTTGGGCATGATTCTCCAAGGAATAAGGGAACAAGCAGGCTTACACATAGCCAAGGATACACAAAACATAGCCAAGCCAACACAGTTGGGTTTATCAGGCCATCAAGGAGTTGGGGAAGGCTAAATGCTAAGTTGGTGAGCTCATTATAGAGCCAAGAACACCTACACCAGAACTAGCCTGACTTCTAAGACACCCACACACACCCAACACAAGGAATCGGTCCCTTCTCTACTACACAGTCCCTCAGGCCCTGCATTCCCTTCCAGTGCTATTCAGGGGTCGTGGAGAAGAAATCCAACCCTCTAGCTCCGTCTGTGTGGTTTCCAGCCACCAGTTTTATCAAGCAAACCAAGCCCCCATCCCTGCTCCCAACACAGTCCGAAGACAACCATTGCGCTCATGCAATCATTCCGCTGTTGCAGCTTGACAGGAAAAAAAAAACGACTCCCAAGCAAATTATACAGTCCCAAACATATCAGCGAACGTGGGGAAACAACAGTCCCAAACGTGACAGCAACACAATCAAAACATGAGGAACGATAGCACGTCCAAGGCAATGAATCCACAGGAATAATTACACAGACTACGCTGGGGAAGAAATTACAGTCTCCCAGCCTGTGCATGAGTAGCGACAATGCAGAACCCACAATCGGCCATTGGGGAGAATATACAGCCACACCATCCACAAATCCATAGAGGTAAGGGCTGCGTGAGTAAAGCCGAGAAAATCCTGTGCGTGAACGTGAGCAACTTCCGCTCCTGCATGAGGATGAACAACAAATCGTGAGGCCTGCGTAGTGGAGGGTGCGTGAGTGTTTCAGGACAGTCGTGGAGGGAGAGCGGTAGTGAGTTCGCTAGAGTGATGGCAGTGGTTTCTTTTGCCATTGTGAAGTCAACCGTGGGTGGAGTGTGCCTGTAGGCATGGACTGACAGTCCTGCCACCCCACTCCCAAAAAAAATAACTACCTCAACCACCAGCAACAATTCTCAATTGTGGTGGTTGGATAAGACAAAGGAAGGTGACACATGGGTTTTTCCTTCATGGCTCAAGGTTTGACAATTTCCCCACCCTTATCCTTGTGAAAATCATGCCCCTTCTCAATTTAGTTGCTGCGATCGTAGCTGGTCGGGTTCATTTTAATTAAAGATGCATATGTACATGATGACAACTCAATATGTATGCCGCATGCCCCGATATACCATCGATGACAATTTAAATCCGAAACATAGCATAACCAATCAATGGTGGGGCCTTGGCCTTGAGTTCCACACCATGATCATTTACAATATATACATCATATACATCTAATGCAACGGGGTCAAAACCGGAGTGTTACAACCACTTGCTTTAAAGCCCCCACTTGGGATCAGGAGAGATTTGAATCATGGAGGAGGGATTCAATCCCTATATTACATGTGGCATCTTGGATTCATATTTATGGGATTATGGCTTGGGGATGCTTAGGGATTTGATAGTGTTCTTGTAGGGGGTAGTTAACCCAATGGAATGCATTTCTTTGAAGGATAGATGAAGTTCATGGAGGCTTGGGATGGGGTGGTGTGGAGCTGCCTTATGTAGTTACATCACCTTAGAGTCCTTATTGTGCATGACATCATGATGAGACCATGGAACTTGCTGGGTCTTGGTTGTGTGTGAACACAACCTAGTTATTGTTGTTAGGGAAAGTGTTCATATGGATGGGGTGAGGCCACCAACATACTAGGGTTACAGACTAACATATAAGATTCTACAAGTACAATTTTAAGTAAAAATAAAAGGGTTAGAAATGATGTGTACCTTACAAAAGAAGGTTGATCCAAGCTTCTCCTTGAGTCCTCTTCTTGCTCTCCAAACAAGGAACCTGCAAAATACCACTTCAAGCCTTCCTCAAACCAATTTGACTACATATAAAATATTGATATTCAAAAGAACATGAAACCTTGATCTCATAAACATCAATATATATTAAAAAAATGAGATATACACACAATGATTTGGAAAGGGAAGAATGTAAAGTCTTATTAATCAATAAAACAAGTACAAATATACCTTATCATCAATCAAGGCACCTCATGAAACCTTCAATTTGGATCTCCTCCTCTCTCCTCCAACAATCTCAACCTCCAAGCCCTACCGCAAGGGTAAGGGGGATGCGAGTCCAAATTTTTCTAGTATAACAATACTATAGGCCAAGTACCTTTCATGGCCCCCTCTCCCTCTCTTATACAGTAAATGGAGAAGGTAGGGTCGAGGAGGAAGCAGTTACAACCAAGGAGGCAGTTCCAAAACCACCCAAACCACCCAATTTTGAGGTTTTTTTATATATTTTTGGGTTTTTTTGAGATACGTGCTAGTAGAACACTAGAAATAAGTGTGCGCAAAAGAAAAAACGCTAGTGGACCATATGCAAGCGGCGTTTTTTGGGACAAAATTCCATTTTAGGGTTTTTCTAGGGTTTTTCAGGAGGTGATTTGGTCTGCAAACTTGTTCATCATGTTCCTAAGTATCCAATGAACTAAGAAAGAGGTAAGGGAATCCTATAGAGGTACCAACTATGCTTCTTCCATCCATTAAATTTCCTTTGGGTGAGCGACAATAATTTCATGAAGTGTCATCATGCAAATGTCGCCATGCAACCAAAACATGTAAGTGTCATCACAGACGAAGAAGTGCCAGTTTTGGCTATAACAGTTATTATGCTCACATGTTATTGTAAATAATGAATTAGTTAATAGTAAATGAAAAAATATTGGGTTATAATGGTAAAATGGATTTTTGATGTAAGGATATAATGGAGCATTTATTTCCTACCTCCATTAGGCATGGGATAAATAGAGGGTTTTAGGTGGTTATTGAGGAACTTATTGTCTTGAGTTGCAATTTGTAAACCCCTCTCATAGCTCTTAAGAGTTGTAGGTGCATAAGAAAAGTTAAGGGAGTAATTTATGCATCTCCCTTTCGCACCATGGGAAAGGGAGGTGCATGTAAACGATGTTTTCATTATTAATAAAGAATATCTGAGAATGTTTATGTCTATTATGTGTTTATTTTGTTGTTATGTGCTAGCTTGTAGTTACTAAATGCTCTAGTTAGTTAGGGAAGCATCCTTATTATGATTACTATGCATTTGTGGATGATTTAGCTTACGGTTTGCGATGACTAAAATATTGGCCATGAGAAAGTACCAACAACATGTGTACTCTAAAGTAGACATCTCATTTGTGTGGCCTACAAGGGCTCATGTAGGTTTCTTGTAAGAGAAAATGCCCATATAGTATTGTTGGACTCCCTTACCTCTCATATAAATAGAATAAGGATAGATCTTTCATTCATATGATTTGTGTGTTCATTATTTCTCACTCTTGAGTAGAGATGTGACATAGAATAGGAGCACATGTTTCCTCTCTCTCTCTCTCTCCAATTCTTCTCTCTCTCTCTCTCTCTCTCTCTGGGGTTTCTTGGTCTCTTTGGAGTTTCTTGGAGCATCTTGGATTTCTATGATTAAGGTTTTATCCTTGGATATTGGAGGCTAGGATGTTGGTAGAAAACCCTAGGGTGTACTTGTGAAGAAAACCATATTAGGAGGAAATATTGACTTGGAGATAGAGTTGGAGGGATTCTTACATTTGTTCTTCTTGGTGGACCTAGGTTTTGAAGCTTTATCCTAAATAGGGAATTTTGCATGGTTGTGTTTTGCATCCTTGAGAGGAGGCTATGGTATATACTTCATTGTTGAGCTTATATATGAAGTTTCCAACCATACATATTTAGTGTCAATTTCATATTTTATTTTCAGCTACATGTGTTCTTCATATTTTGGTATTTATATCTATTTATGATTTTACCGAATGGACTTCAGTAAAAGGGAGAATTGTTAAGCTATTTGAAACATAAAGAATAAGATAAAAGGGTTAATTTCACTGTTGCAATGTTATTGTTATTTCTTCTCTAAAATACATTTTCATATCTAAATATTGACTGATAAGTCTCCCTAGAAGGGATGAAAACTTATCTCATTGGTTGGTGTCTTTTCTCGTTAATTGTCAAGAGGTTTAGGGCTATTTGAAAGTGTATTATTGTACTTATTCCACTACTATTTTGTAATTTAATTCACAATAGTATTAAGGCATAAAATTATGGGGTTAATCTCCAAGGAACCTTCTAGAAAGAAGGTGAAATTTTTAAATTGCATTGAAGTGTCGTTTTGGTGAAATTTCCGACACAGTATGAGAGATTTTTATGGTTGAGATCACTATTAAGTAAGACGAAGTTTGTATTGAATCAAGAGTTTACCTATGATAGGTACTTGACCTAGTTGAGGCCATTGAGTGAGAATTCCTAGATTGCTTGAAAGAATCACCTTTACCTTGCAATGGTTAGTCTCATTCATTCATTGAACATTTGTTCTTGAGATGATCATTTATACCATTGATATGTTTTGACAAGTTTCTCTCATGATAACAGATAATGGATATATTACATTGGTGGTTGCTATGAATGCATTTTTAGCTAATGTGATGCTCAGGATGACATGTGATAGGTGGTTGATTTGTTACAATGGTTGCTAGTGATAGTAGATCTATATGATTATTGATTGGCATGGTTTTATTTTTAGCGAGTGAGATACTTTGAAGTACCTGAGATAGTTGGTTGATTTGTTCCAGTAGATGTTAGTTTGTTTGTCGCCTTTGATAGGTGGAGGATCTTCTTAATATTATAGATTTTCTAGGAAGTATGTGTCTTTGATCTCTTTCTTACCTTCTAACACAATGTCTAGTTTTGGTTGGTATGTGGATAGTGGAGCTTTGAGACACATGACGTAAGATAGATCATTGTTTATAATATTTTAGGAGCTATAAGGAGGCATGAATGTGAAGCTTGGTGACGATGCCATTTACCCTATGAGAGGAATTGGCTCCATTTAATTTTAGATGGCTTCGAGTGATGTTCTTGATTTGATTTTATTATTATTTATTCTTGGGTTGAAGAGTCATATTATTCAGTGTCTTGGTGACAAAGGTAAAATGGATAGTCACTTTTAAGGAACAACAGTGCACCATCAAATATTGTAGTCTAGCTAGTCCGAATACTTTAGCTAAAGGGGTGAGAGAGGGTGGCCTTTTTAAGTTATTTGTTGATCCAGTGGTATGTGCACATTCTAGTGAGATTCTTGATGAGCCTTCTAGTTTTTAGGAACTTGGAGAGAATGCATGGTGGGATGCCATGGAGATAAGTTCAAAACCTATGATGGATTCAATGATTGATTCTATGATTTGAGATATTATAGAGGAGGAGATATCTTATGATGATATTGACTTCATCCATTAGCATTCTAGTTGTTCATTGGAGGAGAGGTATGATGCCTCAATCGGGGATATTGCTAATAATGATTCCATATTTGTATCTCATGAGAGCGTTATAGAGTATAGAGACAAGGATTATGGATTCTCTTAGATAGAGAGAGTCACCCTCGAAGTTACTCTTACTTAAATATTCTATCAAGATGAGGGAACTGACCTAATTCATGTTGGTTTAGTTTGTAGATGATTTCAGATATATGAGTGGGATTCTCGTGTGGATAAGTTGATGACGATGATGCATAAACCATGATATTTGTATTATAGGATTGAGGAATTGACATGTATGGATATTTATCTTTCTGACTTTAATATATGTGATAAAACTACATCTTGGTCTCATATGGAGATATGCCTATCTTGTGGGTTATTATGGGGATCTTTTGATGTGGTTTCCTTTGATGTTGGCCCATAATGCTAAGGATGATGGAGGTTGGAAATTAGATTTTTATCCACGGGAGATATCTATTTATATTCACAAGTGGTTATTATTCATTTCATGATCAAGATGTTGCAATAACATGGTTGATAGATTCTTTACACGTGAAAATTTCTTTATAGATGATAGCATTTGATTTCAAGAATGAAACCAATATTGATTTACAGAGAAAAAGCTTGGTGGAGTTGCAAAGGAAGTCAATAGGTGTCAACATAAACACTTTCCTCACAAATGAGTGTTATATTTTTTATTACTCTGAAATTGTTTAAATCATGTTGAGTCGTACTTGATGGGATTTGTGGTACATGATGTATGTTCAGGCCTTGGATGGGATGGAATGGATTGCAACATAAGAGATGGTCCATGATGGATATGCTTAGTTCAAATTGATTCATTAATGGATGTTTGACCTCAAAATGGTGTTGGCATGGTGTTCTTCCCTTACACAATGGAGTTACCTTGCTTGGGTGGTGGATTCCTTTCATGATGGCCACATGGAGGAACCAGTTGATTAGAGATTTCCCTAGTTGGGATGAGGATATTTTTTCATCATGGAGGATGGGTTCAAGCCCTAAATGAGATGTGTACAATTGGATTCATGTTTGAAGGATTGAATAAGGCTCGAGGACACCTAGGACTTCAATAGTGTACATGGAGCTAACTCAATGGATTACATTTATTTGGAGGATACATGGAGTCTGTGGAGACTTGGGATAGAGTTGTGTGGACTTTCCTTATGCAACCACATCACCTTTGAGTCCTTATTGTGCACTACACCATCATGAGCGTGACACTTGTACTCTAGAGTGGACAACTCACTTGTGTGACCTACAAGGGCTCATGCAGGTTGATTGTAAGGGCTTATTCCCACATAGTATGCTTGGAGTCCCTTATGTTTCATATAAATAGAGGAAGGAGAGATTATTTCGTTCATATGAGTTATATGTTCATTCTTTCTCATCCTTGTGTATAGATGTGACCTAGAACAAGACCACACTTGTCATCTCTCTCTCTAGGTATTCACTTGTGTATATATTTGATTAGTTTTTTTGTTTTTTAAGTAATTGAAATTTTATAACAACTTTGTTTTGGTTGGCTTAAAATTTATAATCATATAATTAGAATCTAGTCCTACTCTATTCATTATTATTTTTTTGTCCTCATTCTAAATCATTTATTTTCTTGTCTTCATTATAACTTTTTTAAAATTTGGTAGGAATATAAATAAAATTAGATGTATATGTATATATATATATATATATATATATTTAGCATGCTCCGCTTCTTTGCATGTATTTGAATTTTTTTTGGTTTGAAGAGGTGATTGAAACTTCATAACCACTTTGTTAAGTCTGGTTGAATCACTCTTGAATAGACTTGAATCATGGTAAAGTGATAATAGCACCCTTTATCTATTTTACAAGTTATTGTGGATAATTAGAATCATATTTTACTAACAATTGCCGCCATAGAATGCAATGACATTGATTGTAAGAAGGTTGTAGATTGAAAAGAAATCTTTTTTGTTAAACAATATGAGTTTTTGGTTGAGCAAGATGAAAAAAATTGGTAAGAGTAAAAAAGGATTGAGTTGTTGATTTTGGTGTTTTTCAAAGTCAAGCCATGTTGCATAATTATAAATTTAGTTTAAAAGTATGCATGATTTGTGTGGGTTTTAAGGCTAGCAAAGAAATAAATAATTTATTTAGTTGGCTTTCTAAATAAGTCTACTCTAAGATATTTTGTAATTAACAAAAATGCATCTCTGGCGATTGGCATGTCACCATTAATATTCAGCTTGCAAAACAAAGCCACCTTGAATTAGATGACGTTCATATTTACTTATGTATTCTCTTACTCTTTTATGAAGTTTCAATTTAGATTACAAAGGTTTTACTTCTTTGATATGAAGTTCCAATTTAGATTACAAAGGTTTTAGATGAACAAAATTTTCTCCTCGAATTGAACATAAAGTTGAGCAAAAATCCCGCATTAATGGTTTGTAAGGAAGTGACATTTCTATTAAAAAAGTAGCATTCCTCTTTTTTATTAGAATCTTCCATTATATAAGATAAAAAAAAATTCTCCCAAGAAAAATAATTCAAAGTAAAATAAATCTTGTATTATATTTTAAATAAACATGATAAAGAAAAATCCAATTCAGTTGAAATAAGTCACAATTTCCATCAAAATCCTCTTCATTTTTCTAGTCAACAAATCGAAATAAAGAGCAAACAAAGGTGTGGTATTAAACCTATGGAAACTCGAAGAACGTTACAATTAAGGTTTTAAGGCCAATAAATGAAACACTTGTTTGTAAGAGTTTGGGAGAGATGTTTCATTGTATCTTTGCGAGGCACAAGAAACAGTTTTTTGTTTAAATAGAAAAAAGGTAGAGGCTCATATAGTATGGATAGAGAGTAAATTTTGTCAAACATATTTGTCATGTCATATGCTAAAGTGATTTGCAAAAAAACTATTGCTATGGTATATCACGAATGATGAAAATTTATTGTCATTTTGCTCATATTATGTGTCATAATATTGACATTATATGGTAATTATTGTATAGTTTATGGAATATTATCATGTATGATAGTTGTCAGTTGTTGATGTGCACTACCTACCATCATAACCATACTTTTCATTAACATTCACACACCAAAGTTTAAAAATTAACGTGATAACAAAAAAAGATAAATGTCAATATCACTTTCTTCCAAAAGTTGAATAGTTAAAAGGGTTGGAGTTCTGATCATTTTGTTCATGGTTAGTATCAAGGTCGCTTTCTACTTTATCATCACTTTTTAACTATAGAAGTAAATGATTTCATTCTAGGGTTACTTTGAGTTTTCTTCTTTCAGGTTGGAAATTTATGATTTCATAGAATTTACATTTGCGTCTAGATTGCACTCATGACACGCCCAACCCTCTTAACAAGATAACATATACTTAAACATATATCATAAGAAAGGGGTGGTTGATCTACATTGCCCTCATAACATGCCCATTTTGTTTAACAACATAGACTTAAATAGATGTCATAAGTAAGAGGTAATTGATTTTCATTAGCATTATCTGTGTCAAACTACATTACCAAATAGCAATATTGCAAATTCACATTGTCAATGGGGAAGGTAGATATGCAAGGGAATTAGGAACACATAATGGGAAATGCATACAAAATATAATTACTTATTTACTTATTTAGTATTGCTTGTAAAATTTTTGTTTAAGAATTGAATGGTGGAAACTTTCAACCTCAAAGTGAATCTAGAGTTTCACCACTGGAGTTTTTATCGAAAAGTTATGGATCATGGACAATCACATCGAACTTGTGTATTATTCTAATTGTACATTCAAAACACCAAATTTTAATCTCCTTTGCATGTGCCGCCCCTAAGTAAGACTCTAGGTGTTGACCTAGGTCACGCGGTGGAGCACATTCCAAAATCTTGGATTTTGGACAACTAGTAGGTAGTGATTTGGTTTCAAAGCTTCAAATAGGCACGGCAGGCCTCATAAAGCACGTTAGTCCTTAGTTAAGGCCATGGTTCAAAATATTCTGGAGGAGAATAATGGCTCCACTCCCCATTTGTCAATCACAATACAAAGCTTAACTTTAGAGATCAAAGATATAACTCTACATCCTTGATAGTTTCAAGATTTGCATCCTCCATCCCAAGTGACTCTTTCAATGTACATTTGGTGGATTCTCAAGCATAGAAGGGTAAATTGTTGGAAGAGTGGGTTATTGGAATGAGATTTATTCGTTGTGAACTTGAATTGAATGATTTTTTTAGGTACAAGACACAATCTAGAAATCCTTATAAGCCTAAGAAGTCGGAAAGAGTTTTGAAAAGAATGGATTCTAGGGTTCATCTGGCTATAGGTGATGATCTTAGGATCGAGCATATTTTTCAATTTGAGGAAAACATTGATGGGAAAAAAAATTGGGAGGTATTTTCTTTGTGGCTACTAAGAATTCGTGGATCCAAAGAAACTAGGTCCCTATCATAGTTTATGGTCATGTTTTTTATGTCACGACCCATTGGTGGATTAGCCTTATCATTAGGTCTAAGGAGGATGCGATGGTAATATTGTGTGGTCAATTATTTGAAGGTTTCCCTTTCCTCTCCTTGAATCCATGTCAACCTTGTGTTGATCCTCATGTTCATATTTCTTCTTACATACCACTTTTGGGTCGAGCTTTTGAGATTACCACTTGAGCTTTATGCAGATATAAATACTTAGAGGACATTACAAATCTATGGGTAAAACAATCCCGATGGATGACTCTTTAGCGCATAGAGATCAATTTCTCGAATCCTTGTTGCTCTTAACATTAAAGGTGGATTATCTAACTTTGTGGATATTGTTGTTGGAAACCTAGAGCATTCATAAATGTTAGACCATGTTAATGTGTCTTTTTGATGTGCACATTGTGATGTTTATGGACAAATCACTAGAGATTGTGATAAATGTTTGGAAATGTATTGAAAGGAAACCATATTTTAAAGGAGGGATATTCTAATAAAAAGGAGGATGTTATACAGCTTATCCTTGATAAAATGGGTGATGGGGAATAAAGTATCTACAGAATGATGTTATTATTTGTCCTAGAAAGGATTTTTCCATCAATAGAATGGGAGGTGATAAACGATACAAATTGTACCCAATCACAATCCTTGAGTTAGGGCCTACAAGCTTGAATGACAGTTTTAGGTGCCTACAAGGTTGGAATTTGTCCCAACGGAACCTTTTCCCCCACCATCAGATCATACACTAGGTAAGTCACTTGAAAACATTTCCATGAGTTCACCTATTGCTCACAATCCCTCACTAGGAATTTTACTAACCCCCAATGAATTGTTCAAATTAACTGGTAATAAATGCAAGGGTAAAGAGTGTTGCAACAATCCAATAGCTCAGAATTTTACCTTTACTATGTTAGATTTTTGGGTTACTCCAAAAGTGTTTTCACGATGTTTGGAGATGCTTCATGGGATTTGGGGTTCATGGTGTATGTTCAACCCTTGGAAGGTCTAAGATGGATCATAGCATGAGAGATGTTCTATGATGGATATGCATAGTTGAGATTGTTTTCTTAGTGGATGCTTGATCCCAATATGGTGTTGGCTTGGTTCTATTCCCTTACATGTTGGAGTTCTCTTGCTTGAGTGGTGGATGGAATTCATGATCGCCACATGGAAGAACCACTTGCTTTAAAGTCCTCCACTTGGGATCAGGAGATATTTGAATCATGGAGGAGGGATTCAATCCCTAAATTACATGTGGCATCTTGGATTCATGTTTATGGGATTGGAGATGGCTTGGGGATGCTTAGGTATTTGATAGTGTTCTTGTAGGGGGTAGATAACCCAATGGAATGCATTGCTTTGAAGGATAAATGAAGGTCATGGAGGCTCGGGATGGGGTGGCGTGGACTTTCCTTATGTAGTTACATCACCTTAGAGTCCTTATTGTGCATGACATCATGATGAGATCATGGGACTTGCTGGGTCTCGATTGTGTGTGAACACAACCTAGTTATTGTTGTTAGGGAAAGTGTTCAGATGGATGGGGTGAGGCCACCAACATACTAGGGTTACAGAATAACATATAAGATTCTACAGGCACAATTTTAAGTAAAAAGAAAAGGGTTAGAAATGATGTGTACCTTACAAAAGAAGGTTGATCCAAGCTTCTCCTTGAGTCCTCTTCTTGCTCTCCAAACAAGGAACCTGCAAAATACCACTTCAAGCCTTCCTCAAACCAATTTGACTACATATAAAATATTGATATTTAAAAGAACATGAAACCTTGATCTCATAAACATCAATATATATTAAAAAAATGAGATATACACACAATGATTTGGAAAGGGAAGAATGTTAAGTCTTATTAATCAATGAAACAACCACAAATATACCTTATCATCAATCAAGGCACCTCATGAAACCTTCAATTTGGATCTCCTCCTTCTCTCCTCCAAGAATCCCAACCTCCAAGCCCTGCAGCAAGGGTAAGGGGGCTACGAGTCCAAAATTTTCTAGTATAACAATACTATAGGCCAAGTACCTTTCATGGTCCCCTCTCCCTCTCTTATATAGTAAATGGAGAAGGTAGGGTCGAGGAGGAAGCAGTTACAACCAAGGAGGCAGTTCCAAAACCATCCAAACCACCCAATTTTGAGATTTTTTATATATTTTTGGGCTTTTTTGAGATAAGCGCTAGTAGAACACTAGAAATAAGCATGCGCAAAAGAAAAAATGCTAGTGGACCATGTGCAAGGGGCATTTTTTGGGAGAAAATTTCATTTTAGGTTTTTTCTAGGGTTTTCCAGAAGGTGATTTGGTCTACAAACTTGTTCATCAGGTTCCTAAGTATCCAATGAACTAAGAAAGAGGTAAGGGAATCCTATAGAGGTAGCAACTATGCTTCTTCCATCCATTAAATTTCCTTTGGGTGAGCGACAATAATTTCATGAAGTGTCATCATGCAAATGTCGCCATGCGACCAAAACATGTAAATGTCATCATTGATGAAGAAGTGCCAGTTTTGGCTATAACAGTTATTATGCTCACATGTTATCGTAATTAGTGAATTATTTAATAGTAAATGAAAAAATATTGGGTTATAATGGTAAAATGGATTTTTGATGTAAGGAGATAATGGAGCATTTATTTCCTACCTCCATTAGGCATGGGATAAATAAAGGGTTTTAGGAGGTTATTGAGGAACTTATTGTCTTGAGTTTCAATTTGTAAACCCCTCTCATAGCTCTTAAGAGTTGTAGGTGCATAAGAAAAGTTAAGGGAGTAATTTATGCATCTCCCTTTCACACCATGGGAAAGGGAGGTGCATGTAAATGATGTTTTCATTATTAATAAAGAATATATGAGAATGTTTATGTCTATTATGTGTTTATTTTGTTGTTATGTGCTAGCTTGTAGTTACTCAATGCTCTAGTTAGTTAGGGAAGCATCCTTATTATGATTACTATGCATTTGTGGATGATTTAGCTTAAGGTTTGCGATGACTAAAATATTGGCCATGAGAAAGTACCAACAACACATGTACTCTAAAGTAGACATCTCATTTGTGTGGCCTACAAGGGCTCGTGTAGGTTTCTTGTAAGAGAACATGCCCATATAGTATTGTTGGACTCCCTTACCTCTCATATAAATAGAATAAGGATAGATCTTTCATTCATATGATTTGTGTGTTCATTATTTCTCACTCTTGTGTAGAGATGTGACATAGAATAGGAGCACATTTTTCCTCTCTCTCTCTCTAGGTCTTCTCTCTCTCTCTCTCTCTCT
Organism: Pseudotsuga menziesii; assembly: GCA_001517045.1. Lineage (NCBI taxonomy): Eukaryota > Viridiplantae > Streptophyta > Pinopsida > Pinales > Pinaceae > Pseudotsuga > Pseudotsuga menziesii. The sequence goes on along the minus strand of LPNX010918227.1, from coordinate 43,714 downwards.
CTCTCTGGGGTTTCTTGGTCTCTTTGGAGTTTCTTGGAGCATCTTGGATTTCTAGGATTAAGGTTTTATCCTTGGATATTGGAGGCTAGGATGTTGGGAGAAAACCCTAGGGTGTACTTGTGAAGAAAAACATATGAGGAGGAAATATTGACTTGGGGATAGTGTTGGAGGGATTCTTACATTTGTTCTTCTTGGTGGACCTAGGTTTTGAAGCTTTATCCTAAATAGGGAATTTTGCATGGTTGTGTTTTGTATCCTTGAGAGGAGGCTATGGTATATACTTCATTACTGAGCTTATATATGGAGTTTCCAACCATACATATTTAGTGTCAATTTCATATTTTATTTTCAGCTACATGTGTTCTTCATATTTTGGTATTTATATCTATTTATGATTTTACCGAATGGACTTCAGTAAAAGGGAAAATTGTTAAGCGATTTGAAACATAAAGAATAAGATAAAAGGGTTAATTTCACTGTTGTAATGTTATTGTTATTTCTTCTCTAGAATACATTTTCATATCTAAATATTGTCTGATAAGTCTCCTTAGAAGGGATGAAAACTTATCTCATTGGTTGGTATCTTTTCTCGTTAATTGTTAAGAGGTTTAGGGCTATTTGAAAGTGAACTATTGTACTTATTCCACTACTATTTTGTAATTTAATTCACAATAGTGTTAAGGCATAAAATTATGGTGTTACGTTCCAAGGAACCTTATAGAAAGAAGGTGAAAATTTTAAATTGCATTGAAGTGTCATTTTGGTGAAATTTCCAACATGGTATGAGAGATTTTTATGGTTGAGATCACTATTAAGTAAGACAAAGTTTGTATTGCATCAAGAGTTTACCTAGGATAGGTACTTGACCTAGTTGAGGCCATTGAGTGAGAATTCCTAGATTGCTTGAAAGAATCACCTTTACCTTGGAAGGGTTAGTCTCATTCATTCATTGAACATTTGTTCTTGAGATGAGCATTTATACCATTGATATGTTTTGACAAGTTTATCTCATGATAATAGATAATGGATATATTACATTGATGGTTGTTATGAATGCATTTTTAGCTAATGTTCAGGATGACATGTGATAGGTGGTTGATTTGTTCCAATGGTTGCTAGTGATAGTAGATCTATATGATTATTGATTGGCATGGTTTTATTTTTAGCGAGTGAGATACTTTGAAGTACCTGAGATAGTTGGTTGATTTGTTCCAGTAGATGTTAGTTTGTTTGTCGCCTTTGATAGGTGGATGATCTTCTTAATATTATAGATTTTCTAGGAAGTATGTGTCTTTGATCTCTTTCTAACCTTCTAACACAATGTCTAGTTTTGGTTGGTATGTGGATAGTGGAGCTTTGAGACACATGGCGCAAGATAGATCATTGTTTATAATATTTTAGGAGCTATAGGGAGGCATGAATGTGAAGCTTGGTGATGATGGCATTTAAACTATGAGAGGATTTGACTCCATTTAATTTTAGATGTCTTCGAGTGATGTTCTTGAGTTGATTTTATTATTATTTATTCTTGGGTTGAAGAGTCATATTCATTTAGCATATTGGTGACAAAGGTAAAATGGATAGTCACTTTTGAGGAACAACAGTGCACCATCAAATATTGTAGTATAGCTAGTCTGAATACTTTAGCTAAAGGGGTGAGAGAGGGTGGTCTTTATAAGTTATTTGTTGATCCAGTGGTATGTGCACATTCTAGTGAGATGATGGATGAGCCTTCTAGTTTTTAGGAACTTGGAGAGAATGCATGGTGGGATGCCATGGAGATAAGTTCAAAACCTATGATGGATTCAATGATTGATTCTAGGATTTGAGATATTATAGAGGAGGAGATATCTTATGATGATATTGACTTCATCCATGAGCATTCTAGTGGTTCATTGGAGGAGAGGTGTGATGCCTCGATCGAAGATATTGCTAAGATTGATTCCATATTTGTATCTAATGAGAGCGTTATAGAGTATAGAGACAAGGATTATGGATTCTCTTAGATAGAGAGAGTCACCCATGAAGTTACTCTTACTTAAATATTCTATCAAGATGAGTGAACTAACCTAATTCATGTTGGTTTAGTTTGCAGATGATTTCAGATATATGAGAGGGATTCTAGTGTGGATATGTTGATGACGGCGATGCATAAACCATGATATTTGTATTATAGGATTAAGGAATTGACATGTATGGGTATTTATCTTTCTGACTTTAATAGATGTGATAAAACTACATCTTGGTCTCATATGAAGATAAGCCTATCTTTGTGGGTTATTATGGGGATCTTTTGATGTGGTTTCCTTTGATGTTGGCCCATAATGCTAAGGATGATGGAGGTTGGAAATTAGATTTTTATCCGTGGGAGATATTTATTTATATTCACAAGTGGTTACTATTCATTTCATGATCAAGATGTTGCAATAACATGGTTGATAGATTCTTTACACGTGAAAATTTCTTTATAGATGATAGCATTTGATTTCAAGAATGAAACCAATATTGATTTACAGAGAAAAAGCTTGGTGGAGTTGCAAAGGAAGTCAATAGGTGTCAACATAAACACTTTCCTCACAAATTAGTGTTATATTTTTTATTACTCTGAAAGTGTTTAAATCATGTTGGGTTGTACTTCATGTTATTTGTGGTACATGATGTATGTTTAGGCCTTGGATGGGATGGAATGGATTGCAACATAAGAGATGGTGCATGATGGATATGCTTAGTTCAAATTGATTCCTTAATGGATGTTTGACCTCAAAATGGTGTTGGCATGGTGTTCTTCCCTTACACACTGGAGTTATCTTGCTTGGGTGGTGGATGCCTTTCATGATGGCCACATGGAGGAACCAATTGATTAGAGATTTCCCTAGTTTGGATGAGGATATTTTTTCATCATGGAGGATGGGTTCAAGCCCTAAATGATATGTGGAAAATCGGATTCATGTTTGAAGGATTGAATAAGGCTAGAGGACACCTAGGACTTCAATAGTGTACATGGAGCTAACTCAATGGATTACATTTATTTGGAGGATACATGGAGTCTGTGGAGACTTGGGATAGAGTTGTGTGGAATTTCCTTATGCAACCACATCACCTTTGAGTCCTTATTGTGCACTACACCATCATGAGCATGACACTTGTACTCTAGAGTGGACAACTCACTTGTGTGACCTACAAGGGCTCATGCAGGTTGATTGTAAAGGCTTATTCCCGCATAGTATGGTTGGAGTCCCTTATATTTCATATAAATAGAGTAAGGAGAGATTATTTCATTCATATGATTTGTATGTTCATTCTTTCTCACCCTTGTGTATAGATGTGACCTAGAACAGGACCACACTTGTCCTCTCTCTCTCTAGGTATTCACTTGTGTATATATTTGATTAGTTTTTTTGTTTTTTAAGTAATTGAAGTTTTATAACAACTTTGTTTTGGTTGGATTAAAATTTATAATCATATAATTAGAATCTAGACCTATACTATTCATTATTATTTTTTTGGCCTCGTTCTAAATCATTTATTTTCTTGTCTTAATTATAACTTTTTTTAAATTTGGTAGGAATATAAATAAAATTAGATGTATATGTATATATATATATATATATATATATTTAGCATGCTCCGCTTCTTTGCATGTATTTGAATTTTTTTTGGTTTGAAGAGGTGATTGAAACTTCATAACCACTTTGTTAAGTCTGGTTGAATCACTCTTGAATAGACTTGAATCATGGTAAAGTGATAATAGCACCCTTTATCTATTTTACAAGTTATTGTTGATAATTAGAATCATATTTTACTAACAATTGCCCCCATAGAATGCAATGACATTGATTGTAAGAAGGTTGCACATTGAAAAGAAATGTTTTTCGTTAAACAATATGAGTTTTTGGTTGAGCAACATAAAAAAAATTGGTAAGAGTAAAAAAGGATTGAGTTGTTGATTTTGGTGTTTTTGAAAGTCAAGCCATGTTGCATAATTTTAAATTTTTTTTAAAAGTATGCATGATTTGTGTGGGATTTAAGGCTAGAAAAGCAATAAATAATTTATTTAGTTGGCTTTCTAAATAAGTCAACTCTAAGATATTTTGTAATTAACCACAATGCATCTCTGGCGATTGGCATGTCACCATTAATATTCAGCTTGCACAACAAAGCCACCTTGAGTTAGATGAGGTTCATATTTACTTATGTATTCTCTTACTCTTTTATGAAGTTTCAATTTAGATTACAAAGGTTTTACTTCTTTGATATGAAGTTCCAATTTAGATTACAAAGGTTTTAAGTGAACAAAAATTTCTCCTCGAATTGAACATAAAGTTGAGCAAAAATCCCGCATTAATGGTTTGTAAGGAAGTGACATTTGTGTTAAAAAAGTAGGCTTGTAAGGAAGTGACATTTCTATTAAAAAAGTAGCATTCCTCTTTTTTATTAGAATCTTCCATTATATAATATAAAAAAAAATTCTCCCAAGAAAAATAATTCAAAGTAAAATAAATCTTGTATTATATTTTAAATAAACATGGTAAAGGAAAATCCAATTTAGTTGAAATAAGTCACAATTTCCATCAAAATCCTCTTCATTTTTCAAGTCAACAAATCCAAATAAAGAGCAAACAAAGGGGTGGTATTAAACCTATGGAAACTCGAAGAATGTTACAATTAAGGTTTTAAGGCCAATAAATGAAACACTTGTTTGTAAGAGTTTGGGAGAGATTTTTCATTGTATCTTTGCAAGGCACAAGAAACAATTTTTTATTTAAATAGAAAAATGGTAGAGGCTCATATAGTATGGATAGAGAGTAAATTTTGTCAAACATATTTGTCATGTCATATGCTAAAGTGATTTGAAAAAAAGACTATTGCTATGGTATATCACGAATGATGAAAATTTATTGTCATTTTGCTCATATTATGTGTCATAATATTGACATTATATGGTAATTATTGTATAGTTTATGGAATATTATCATGTATGATAGTTGTCAGTTGTTGATGTGCACTACCTACCATCATAACCATACTTTTCATTAACATTCACACACCAAAGTTTAAAAATTAACGTGATAACAAAAAAAGATAAATGTCAATATCACTTTCTTCCAAAAGTTGAATAGTTAACAGGGTTGGAGTTCTGAGCATTTAGTTCATGGTTAGTATCAAGATCACTTTCTACTTTATCATCACTTTTTTACTATAGAAGTAAATGATTTCATTCTAGGTTTACTTTGAGTTTTCTTCTTTCAAATTGGAAATTTATAATTTCATAGAATTTACATTTGCGTCTAGATTGCACTCATGACATGCCCATCCCTCTTAACAACATAACATATACTTAAACATATATCATAAGAAAGGGGTGGTTGATCTACATTGCCCTCATAACATGCCCATTATTTTTAACAACATAGACTTAAATAGATGTCATAAGTAAGAGGTAATTGATTTTCATTAGCATTATCTGTGTCAAACTACATTACCAAATAACAACATTGCAAATTCACATTGTCAATGGGGAAGGTAGATATGCAAGGGAATTAGGAACACATAATGGGAAATGCATACAAAATATAATTACTTATTTACTTATTTAGTATTGCATGTAAAAATTTGTTTAAGAATTGAATGGTAGAAACTTTCAACCTCAAAGTGAATCTTGGGTTTCACCACTGGAGTTTTTATCCAAAAGTAATGGATCATGGACAATCACATCGAACTTGTGTATTATTCTAATTGTACATTCAAAATACCAAATTTTAATCTCCTTTGCATGTGCCTCCCCTAAGTAAGACTCTAGGTGTTGACCTAGGTCACGCGGTGGAGCACATTCCAAATTCTTGGATTTTGGACAACTAGTAGGTTGTGATTTGGTGTTAGAGCTTCAAATGGGCACGACAGGCCTCATAAGGCATGTTACTCCTTATTTAAGGCCATGGTTCAAAATATTCTGGAGGAGAATAATGGCTCCACTCCCAATTTGTCAATCACAATACAAAATTTAACTTTAGAGATCAAGGATATAACTCTACATCCTTGATAGTTTCAAGATTTGCATCCTCTATCCCAAGTGACTCTTCCAATGTACATTTGGTGGATTCTCAAGCATAGAAGGGTAAATTGTTGGAAGAGTGGGTTATTGGAACAAGATTTATTCGTTGTGAACTTGAATTGAATGATTTTTTTACTTACAAGACACAATCTAGAAATCCTTATAAGCTTAAGAAGTTGGAAAGAGTTTTGAAAAGAATGGATTCTAGGGTTCACCTGGCTGTAGGTGATGATCTTAGGATCGAGCATATTTTTCAATTTGAGGAAAACATTGATGGGAAAAAATTTTGGGAGGTATTTTCTTTGTTGCTACTAAGAATTCGTGGATCCAAAGAAACTAGGTCCCTATCATAGTTTATGGTCATGTTTTTTATGTCATGACCCATTGGTGGATTAGCTTTATCATTAGGTCTAAAAAGGATGCGATGGTAATATTGTGTGGTCAATTGTTTGAAGGTTTCCCTTTCCTCTCCTTGAATCCATGTCAACCTTGTGTTGATCCTCATGTTCATATTTCTTCTTACATACCAATTTGGGTCGAGCTTCTGAGATTACCACTTGAGCTTTATGCAGATATAAATACTTAGAGGACATTACAAATCTATGGGTAAAACAATCCCAATGGATGACTCTTTAGCGCATAGAGATCAGTTTCTCGACTCCTTGTTGATATTAATATTAAAGGTGGATTATCTAACTTTGTGGATATTGTTGTTGGAAACCTAGAGCATTCATAAATGCTAGACCATGTTAATGTGTCTTTTTGATGTGCACATTGTGATGTTTATGGACAAATCACTAGAGATTGTGATAAATGTTTGGAAATGTATTGAAAGGAAACCATATTTTAAAGGAGGGATATTCTAATAAAAAGGAGGATGTTATATAGCTTATCCTTGAGAACATGGGTGATGGGGAATAAAGTATCTACATAATGATGTTATTATTTGACCTAGGAAGGATTTTTCCATCAATAGAATGGGAGGTGATAAACGATACAAATTGTTCCCAATCACAATCCTTGAGTTAGGGCTTACAAGCTTGAATGACGGTTTTAGGTGCCTACAAGGTTGGAATTTGTCCCAATGGAACCTTTTTCCCCACCATCAGATCATCCACTAGCTAAGTCACTTGAAAACATTTCCATGGGTTCACCTATTGCTCACAATCCCTCACTAGGAATTTTACTAACCCCCAATGAATTGTTCAAATTAATTGGTAATAAATGCAAGGGTAAAGAGTGTTGCAACAATCCAATAGCTCAGAATTTTACCTTTGCTATGTTAGATTTTTGGGTTACTCCAAAAGTGTTTTCACGATGTTTGGAGATGCTTCATGGGATTTGGGGTTCATCGTGTATGTTCAACCCTTGGAAGGTCTAATATGGATCATAGCACGAGAGATGTTCTATGATGGATATGCATAGTTGAGATTGTTTTCTTAGTGGACGCTTGATCCCAATATGGTGTTGGCTTGGTTCTATTCCCTTACATGTTGGAGTTTTCTTGCTTGAGTGTTGGGGGGAATTCATGATCGCCACATGGAAGAACCACTTGCTTTAAAGTCCTCCACTTGGGATCAGGAGATATTTGAATCATGGAGGAGGGATTCAATCCCTAAATTACATGTGGCATCTTGGATTCAAGTTTATGGGATTGGAGATGGCTTGGGGATGCTTAGGGATTTGATAGTGTTCTTGTAGGGGGTAGTTAATCCAATGGAATGCATTGCTTTGAAGGATAGATGAAGTTCATGGAGGCTTAGGATGGGGTGGCGTGGACCTACCTTATGTAATTACATCACTTTAGAGTCCTTATTGTGCATGACATCATGATGATATCATGGAACTTGCTGGGTCTCGGTTGTGTGTGAACACAACCTAGTTATTGTTGTTAGGGAAAGTGTTCATATGGATGGGGTGAGGCCACCAACATACTAGGGTTACAGACTAACATATAAGATTCTACAAGTACAATTTTAAGTAAAAAGAAAAGTGTTAGAAATGATGTGTACCTTACAAAAGAAGGTTGATCCAGGCTTCTCCTTGAGTCCTCTTCTTGCTCTCCAAACAAGGAACCTGCAAAATACCACTTCAAGCCTTCCTCAAACCAATTTGACTACATATAAAATATTGATATTCAAAAGAACATGAAACCTTGATCTCATAAACATCAATATATATTAAAAAAATGAGATATACACACAATGATATGGAAAAGGAAGAATGTCAAGTCTTATTAATCAATGAAACAAGTACAAATATACCTTATCATCAATCAAGGCACCTCATGAAACCTTCAATTTGGATCTCCTCCTTCTCTCCTCCAAGAATCCCAACCTCCAAGCCCTGCAGCAAGGGTAAGGGGGATGTGAGTCCAAAATTTTCTAGTATAACAATACTATAGGCCAAGTACCTTTCATGGTCCCCTCTCCCTCTCTTATATAGTAAATGGAGAAGGTAGGGTCGAGGAGGAAGTAGTTACAACCAAGGAGGTAGTTCCAAAACCACCCAATTTTGAGGTTTTTTTATATATTTTTGGGCTTTTTTGAGATACACGCTAGTAGAACACTAGAAATAAGCGTTTGCAAAAGAAAAAACGCTAGTGGACCATGTGCAAGGGGCATTTTTTCAGAGAAAATTTCATTTTAGGGTTTTTCTAGGGTTTTTCAGGAGGTGATTTGGTCTGCAAACTTGTTCATCATGTTCCTAAGTATCCAATGGACTAAGAAAGAGGTAAGGGAATCCTACATCGGTAGCAACTATGCCTCTTCCATCCATTAAATTTCCTTTGGGTGAGGGACAATAATTTCATGAAGTGTCATCATGCAAATGTCGCCATGCGAGCAAAACATGTAAGTGTCATCATTGACCAAGAAGTGCCAGTTTTGGCTATAACAGTTATTATGCTCACATGTTATGGTAATTAATGAATAAATTTAATAGTAAATGAAAAAATATTGGGTTATAATGGTAAAATGGATTTTTGATGTCAGGAGATAATGGAGCATTTATTTCCTACCTCCATTAGGCATGGGATAAATAAAGGGTTTTAGGAGGTTATTGAGGAACTTATTGTCTTGAGTTTCAATTTGTAAACCCCTCTCATAGCTCTTAAGAGTTGTAGGTGCATAAGAAAAGTTAAGGGAGTAATTTATGCATCTCTCTTTCGCACCATGGGAAAGGGAGACGCATGTAAACGGTGTTTTTATTGTCAATAAAGAATATTTGAGAATATTTATGTCTATTATGTGTTTATTTTGTTGTTATGTGCTAGCTTGTAGTTACTAAATGCTCTAGTTAGTTAGGGAAGCATCCTTATTATGATTACTATGCATTTGTGAATGATTTAGCTTAAGGTTTGCGATGACTAAAATATTGGCCATGAGAAAGTACCAACAACATGTGTACTCTAAAGTAGACATCTCATTTGTGTGGCCTACAAGGGCTCATGTAGGTTTCTTGTAAGAGAACATGCCCATATAGTATTGTTGGACTCCCTTACCTCTCATATAAATAGAATAAGGATAGATCTTTCATTCATATGATTTGTGTGTTCATTATTTCTCACTCTTGTGTAGAGATGTGACATAGAATAGGAGCACATGTTTCCTCTCTCTCTCTCTCTCTATCTCTCTCTCTCTTTGGGGTTTCTTGGTCTCTTTGGAGTTTCTTGGAGCATCTTGGATTTCTAGGATTAAGGTTTTATCCTTGGATATTGGAGGCTAGGATGTTGGGAGAAAACCCTAGGGCGTACTTGTGAAGAAAAACACATGAGGAGGAAATATTGACTTGGAGATAGTGTTGGAGGGATTCTTACATTTGTTCTTCTTGGTGGACCTGGGTTTTGATGCTTTATCCTAAATAAGGAATTTTGCATGGTTGTGTTTTGTATCCTTGAGAGGAGGCTATGGTATATACTTCATTGTTGAGCTTATATATGAAGTTTCCAACCATACATATTTAGTGTCAATTTCATATTTTATTTTCAGCTACATGTGTTCTTCATATTTTTGTATTTATATCTATTTATGATTTTACCGAATGGACTTCAGTAAAAGGGAAAATTGTTAAGCGATTTGAAACATAAATAATAAGATAAAAGGGTTAATTTCACTGTTGTAATGTTATTGTCATTTCTTCTCTAAAATACATTTTCATATCTAAATATTGACTAATAAGTCTCCCTAGAAGGGATGAAAACTTATCTCATTGGTTGGTATCTTTTCTCGTTAATTGTCAAGAGGTTTAGGGCTATTTGAAAGTCAAATACTGTACTTATTCCACTACTATTTTGTAATTTAATTCACAATAGTGTTAAGGTATAAAATTATGGTGTTACGTTCCAAGGAACCTTCTAGAAAGAAGGTGAAATTTTTAAATTGCATTGAAGTGTCATTTTGGTGAAATTTCCAACACGGTATGAGAGATTTTTATGGTTGAGACCACTATTAAGTAAGATGAATTTTGTATTGCATCAAGAGTTTACCTAGGATAGGGACTTGACCTAGTTGAGGCCATTGAGTGAGAATTCCTAGGTTGCTTGAAAGAATCACCTTTACCTTGCAAGGGTTAGTCTCATTCATTCATTGAACATTTGTTCTTGAGATGTGCATTTATACCATTGATATGTTTTGACAAGTTTCTCTCATGATAACAAATAATGGATATATTACATTGATGATTGTCATGAATGCATTTTCAGCTAATGTGATGCTCAGGATGACATGTGATAGGTGGTTGATTTGTTCCAATGGTTGCTAGTGATAGTAGGTCTATATGATTATTGATTGGCATGGTTTTATTTTTAGCGAGTGAGATACTTTGAAGTACCTGAGATAGTTGGTTGATTTGTTCCAGTAGATGTTAGTTTGTTTGTCGCCTTTGATAGGTGGAGGATTTTCTCAATATTATAGATTTTCTAGGATGTATGTGTCTTTGATCTCTTTCTTACCTTCTAACACAATGTCTAGTTTTGGTTGGTATGTGGATAGTGGAGCTTTGAGACACATGACGTAAGATAGATCATTGTTTATAATATTTTAGGAGGTATAGGCAGGCATGAATGTGAAGCTTGGTGACGATGCCATTTACCCTATGAGAGGATTTGACTCCATTTAATTTTAGATGGCTTCGAGTGATGTTCTTGAGTTGATTTTATTATTATTTATTCTTGGGTTGAAGAGTCATATTCATTCAGCGTCTTGGTGACAAAGGTAAAATGGATAGTCACTTTTGAGGAACAACAGTGCACCATCAAATATTGTAGTCTAGCTAGTCCGAATACTTTAACCAAAGGGGTGAGAGAGGGTGGCCTTTATAAGTTATTTTTTGATCAAGTGGTATGTGCACATTCTAGTGAGATGATGGATGAGCTTTCTAGTTTTTAGGAACTTGGAGAGAATGCATGGTGGGATGCCGTGGAGATAAGTTCAAAACCTATGATGGATTCAATGATTGATTCTAAGATTTGAGATATTATAAAGGAGGAGATATCTTATGATGATATTGAATTCATCCATGAGCATTCTAGTTGTTCATTGGAGGAGAGGTGGGATGCCTCAATCGAGGATATTGCAAAGATTGATTCCATATTTGTATCTAATGAGAGCGTTCTAGAGTATAGAGACAAGGATTATGGATTCTCTTAGATAGAGAGAGATCACCCTCGAAGTTACTCTTACTTAAATATTCTATCAAGATGAGGGAACTGACCTAATTCATGTTGGTTTAGTTTGCAGATGATTTCATATATATGAGAGGGATTCTCGTGTGGATAAGTTGATGACGACGATGCATAAACCATGATATTTGTATTATAGGATTTAGGAATTGACATCTATGGATATTTATCTTTCTGACTTTAATAGGTGTGATAAAACTACATCTTGGTCTCATATGGAGATATGCCTACCTTTGTGGGTTATTATGGGGATCCTTTGATGTGGTTTCCTTTGATGTTGGCCCATAATACTAAGGATGATGGAGGTTGGAAATTAGATTTTTATCCGTGGGAGATATCTATTTATATTCACAAGTGGTTACTATTAATTTCATGATCAAGATGTTGCAATAACATGGTTGATAGATTCTTTACACGTGAAAATTTCTTTACAGATGATAGCATTTGATTTCAAGAATGAAACCAATATTGATTTACAGAGAAAAAGTTTGGTGCAGTTGCAAAGGAAGTCAATAGGTGTCAACATAAACACTTTCCTCACAAATGAGTGTTATATTTTTTATTACTCTGAAAGTGTTTAAATCATGTTGGGTGGTACTTCATGGGATTTGTGGTACATGATGTATGTTCATGTCTTGGATGGGATGGAATGGATTGCAACATAAGAGATGGTCCATGATGGATATGCTTAGTTAAAATTGATTCCTTAATGGATTTTTTACCTCAAAATGGTGTTGGCATGGTGTTCTTCCCTTACAGACTGGAGTTACCTTGCTTGGGTGGTGGATGCCTTTCATGATGGCCAGATGGAGGAACCAGGTGATTAGAGATCTCCCCAGTTGGGATGAGGATATTTTTTCATCATGGAGGATGGGTTCAAGCCCTAAATGAGATGTGAACAATTGGATTCATGTTTGAAGGATTGAATAAGGCTCGAGGACACCTAGGACTTCAATAGTGTACATGGAGCTAACTCAATGGATTACATTTATTTGGAGGATACATGGAGTCTGTGGAGACTTGTGATATAGTTGTGTGGACTTTGCTTATGCAACCAAATCACCTTTGAGTACTTATTGTGCACTACACCATCATGAGCATGACACTTGTACTCTAGGGTGGACAACTCACTTGTGTGACCTACAAGGGCTCATGCAGGTTGATTGTAAAGGCTTATTCCCACATAGTATGGTTGGAGTCCCTTATCTTTCATATAAATAGAGGAAGGAGAGATTATTTCATTCATATGAGTTGTATGTTCATTCTTTCTCACCCTTGTGTATAGATGTGACCTAGAACAGGACCACACTTCTCCTCTCTACGTATTCACTTGTGTATATATTTGATTAGTTTTTTTGTTTTTTAAGTAATTGAAATTTTATAACAGTTTTGTTTTGGTTGGATTAAAATTTATAATCATATAATTAGAATATAGACCTATACTATTCATTATTATTTGTTTGGCCTCATTCTAAATCATTTGTTTTCTTGTCTTCATTATAACTTTTTAAAAATTTGGTAGGAATATAAATAAAATTAGATGTATATATATATATATATATATATATATATATATATATATATATTTAGCATGCTCCACTTCTTTGTATGTATTTGATTTTTTTTTGGTTTGAAAAGGTGATTGAAGCTTCATAACCACTTTGTTAATTCTGGTTGAATCACTCTTGAATACACTTGAATCATGGTAAAGTGATAATAGCACCCTTTATCTATTTTACAAGTTATTGTTGATAATTAGAATCATATTTTACTAACAATTGCCCCCATAGAATGGAATGACATTGATTGTAAGAAGGTTGTACATTGAAAAGAAATGTTTTTCGTTAAACAATATGAGTTTTTGGTTGAGCAAGATGAAAACAATTGGTAAGAGTAAAAAAGGATTTAGTTGTTGATTTTGGTGTTTTTCAAAGTCAAGCCATGTTGCATAATTATAAATTTCGTTTAAAAGTATGCATGATTTGTGTGGGTTTTAACGCTAGCAAAGCAATAAATAATTATTTAGTTGGCTTTCTAAATAAGTCAACTCTAAGATATTTTGTAATTAACCAAAATGCATCTCTGGCGATTGGCATGTCACCATTAATATTCAGCTTGCACAACAAAGCCACCCTGAATTA
>LPNX010918227.1:7780-21998 GCA_001517045.1 Pseudotsuga menziesii | reverse complement strand
CAACATAAGAGATGGTCCATGATGGATATGCTTAGTTAAAATTGATTCCTTAATGGATTTTTTACCTCAAAATGGTGTTGGCATGGTGTTCTTCCCTTACGGACTGGAGTTACCTTGCTTGGGTGGTGGATGCCTTTCATGATGGCTAGATGGAGGAACCTGGTGATTAGAGATCTCCCCAGTTGGGATGAGGATATTTTTTCATCATGGAGGATGGGTTCAAGCACTAAATGAGATGTGGACAATTGGATTCATGTTTGAAGGATTGAATAAGGCTCGAGGACACCTAGTACTTCAATAGTGTACATGGAGCTAACTCAATGGATTACATTTATTTGGAGGATACATGGAGTCTGTGGAGACTTGCGATATAGTTGTGTGGACTTTCCTTATGCAACCGCATCACCTTTGAGTACTTATTGTGCACTACACCATCATGAGCATGACACTTGTACTCTAGGGTGGACAACTCACTTGGGTGACTTACAAGGGCTCATGCAGGTTGATTGTAAAGGCTTATTTGGAGTCCCTTATCTTTCATATAAATAGAGGAAGGAGAGATTATTTCATTCATATGAGTTGTATGTTCATTCTTTCTCACCCTTGTGTATAGGTGTGACCTAGAAATAGGACCACACTTGTCCTCTCTCTCTCTAGGTATTCACTTGTACTTATTTCCATCTCTCTCTCTTAGAAGCTACAGTTTCTTGGTATCTTTGGATTTTCTTGTAACATCTTGTACTTGTTATTATTGGTGGACCTATGGTATGGTGATTTACCCTAGCTAGGGAATTTTTCATGGCAATATTTTGTAGTCACAGTGGTTGTAATTATAACTTAAGACCTAAGAAGAATAAAGAATATCTAAAGGGTACAATTTTTGGATTACTAAGAAAAGACATTCATAAATATATTGGATCTAGTATAGTTGGTGGGAATTTCTTACTCCATCATGCATATGAAACACCTATTAAAGAAACACAATAGGTGTGACAACACCTTATTATTGGGGTTCTTACAATAGATACACTCAATATTTTCAATCCCAAATGATATTTTTTGTAACGTCCCCTTCACCCAATATGACCCATAGTAGGGGACATTAACTAAATTTGGGCTTCTAAATTTCACCCCATATTCATATTACGAATTCATATTATTAATAAATATGTGTGCAAATGCATAATAAAAAATCACATTGGAAATAAAACACATTCACACATGCAACACATGCTTTTACAAACATAATCTTTAGAGGAGTCAATTAAAAACATTGCATATTCAAATACAAAAGAATACTTATCTTTAAATGAAGAATATCCAAGAAACTAGTTGTGTAAGAGAGATTTTCCACCCAACCATAGGCACTATGTCCAACATATAGTCTTTCTACTAAGATTCCACCACTAAGTTGGGATATGAGGCCATTAAGGACAAGGAAACACCTACAGGCTTCTCTCTCTCTCTCTCATCCCAATCTTATAATATTATAAACCCACTACATACTTAGGATCATTAGAGGAAATTTCAACTCAAAATGGGCCTCCTAAAATGAACTAATAGAATAATAGTTAAAATAATAAAATAATATTTATTAATTTTGGAGGAAGAAAAGAAAAAAACTACTTTTTTGTTTGTATTTTTGACATATCTCCCTGTGTTTTTACTCAAATTTCGATCGGGAGAGCTCGTTGGATGTGGAATTAAATTCCGCATCCAACGAGTACCCACTCAGAATAATTTTGACAGACCCCGCTACCCCAAAAACAAGAAATACCTGAAAAAACGGAATGATGATGTATACCTGAAAAAACAGAATGATGACATCATCATTCCATTTTTCCAGGTATTTCTTGTTTTTGGGGTAGCGGGGTCCGTCAAAAGTATGCCTAGTGGGTACTCGTTGGCTGCAGATTTTAATTCCGCATCCAACGAGCTCTCCCGATCGAAATTTGAGTAAAAACACAGGGAAATATGTCAAAAATACAAACAAAAAAAGTAGTTTTTTTTATGATAACTAACCCCAAATTTATATTAAAAAAGTGTTTAAGACCTATACGGTATTTCAAATTTAAAGAGATTCCATTGGCTAACACATGATGACATAAAATTTGAATAAAAGTTAAAAGGCCCATTTTGAGTTGAAATTTCCTCTAATGAAAATAATTAATAATTTATGGTTAATTTCCTATGTTCCATACTATGTAGTTGGCCTCCACTTGCACCACTTGGTCAATACTTTCCATATTTACCCTAGGAGCGCCTTTATACTAATTCTGGATAGATTCTACCAAATTTATTGACTTCCCATATTAGAAATTGCACTTTCTTATCTTTTATGCCTTTAGACTATTTTATTCCTGTTTTTCAATGGATAAGGTAAAGCTAGTTAAACTTGGCAACTGGCATCTTTTGTGGCCAACTTATCCTCCATGATTTTCTCTCCATATTCCATGATTAGCAAGATTTTCCATCACTTATCATCAATCACTCATGCTTTATCCAATTCGTGAGCTCTTGGATTCATTTGGAAACTACTTTAGTCACATATGGGGGTTTATCATATTTAGTAATACTACTTTATGAGATAGCATGAGTTGTCTCCTAAGCAACTCGATTTTACCTCTCAAGGATGTATTATTTATGAACACTAAGTTGATCAATAATACGTGGAAATATATATGGAATATTCTCCAATCAATTCTTCACTTCTCTTGTGTTCAGTCTCATTATTCCTCTCTCTATTTTTATTGTTCATGATTGTGAGAAATATCTTGTAGTTGGACCCTTATCTTGTATTTCCACATGGTATCAGAGTTTCAATTTCTACATGGTATCAGAGCTCTCAGGTTATCAAGATATTCAATCTATCATATTTTAAGGAGCACATCAAGCATCCAGTCCCTCTCTGAAAGAAGAGCTTAATTAAGCTTACAAGTATTTCTTCTAGTTTATTTTGTGCAAATTGCAGAGAGAATATCTAGGAGTGCAAAAAAAACTAAGCATGGATTATTCTTCATATATGAATCTGTCTCCTTACAACTAACATGAATGGAAGGCCAATATTGTCATTCAGTTGTGCAATAAGGGTCTCTACAGAGTGTATATGGATTTAGAGAATGAGCCAAATGTTATTTTTGAGAAAGCTAAGTGGCATAATCGAATGGATGAATCCTATGGGTTGCTTTGTCTATCTATTTTCTCTTGATCTTATTTTTCATCTTGATGGTTTGACCACTCCAAACCAAGTATGGACCAAACTTGAGTCTCTCTCTGGAGTACAAGATGAGATAAGAGCACATCAATTAGAGAATGAGTTAATCTCATTGAGTCCAAGAAGTTTTGAATCTACTAAAGGGTTCTTAACCAAGTTTAAGTAACCTATTCTTATGCTCAAGTAATGTGGGATTGAGAAGAAGGAATATCAATTGATTATTTCCATCCTATCAAAATTGGGTCCTCACTACTAAGTTTTTGTGTCAACTTTTCATGCTACTAGGTGTTAGCACCATTTTTGGGCTAAGTAATTAGTAAGAGGTTTGGCCAATAATGATGAATAAGGTATGTAAATTTGTGCATCATAGAACCTTAAAATATTGTTGATGAACGTCTACAGGTGTTTGAAGGGACATTTATAGGTTAAGAATTCCAAATACTTAGAGAAATTATGATTTTTTACCTTGAAATGCATGTAAACGAAGGAATCCGCCCTTAGCTGATTGTTGACAAGAAATGTACGGCCTAGATGCATAGCGCAGAAGATCAAAGGCTAAAACCTCATTTCCTCTAAAGGAAAATCAGGAGCTGAAGTATGGGGAAGACTAAATCTTGGTTATAAAAAGTGGAAAACTCGACTTCTGCCTTCCGCGATCCAGAAAGAGATTGGAAAGAAGAAATGTACGAAGCTTGGTGCGCAAAGTTAAAGTCCCAATTTCCACTATCCACAGTTCGAGATCCAATGACCCAGATTATCTGCGAAGAAGATCAACGCTATGGAAAAAAGTAGAGAAGCGGAAATCAAGAAGCAGGAAACTTAAGTATTTGGGCATGAGAAAATTGAAAGTCCGAGTTCCGCTTTCCACTTTCTGAAAAGTGCGGAAGCAGAAAATTTAGAATTCACTTCCACGAAAGATTGAAGTTTCGCTTTCCACTTTCGGGAAAAGTTCGGGGGCAGAAAGACGGGGTCGGAAAGGTCAGAATCACATTTTATAAAACCTTTAAGTTTCATTTTCCACTTTTTGGAAAAGTGAAAAAGTGGAAAGTTGGAAGAGGAAATGCAAGGTTTTAGTTGTGAAAATGTTGAAAGCTTGTTTTCAAGAATCATCTTTCTGCTAAAGGCGGAAGCAGAAGGGCGGAATAAAAAATGCGAAAGCGAAAAAGTCAGAATTGTGTTTTACAAAAAGTGGGAAAGTACGATTTCTTCTTTCCACCATATCGACGGTCTAGAATTTTTCTGCAGACGATAAATGATGCATAATGAAACAAAAAGGTGTAAAGAGAGAAAAGGACAGAAATGGAAAGTTAGAAGTCATTTTACATTTCCCATCAATCCCATATCTACGACCTGAAATGAATCTTGAAAAGATCGACGGTACGGAAGAAGGGAACATGTGCATGAGTTAACTAAACTTTACAATATGCGGAAATAGGTAGACCTCACGGTTTTCAATGGTCCAGATCATCCTTGATCTTAGATCCACGGTGGGGATTGATATTACTGATATAACTTGCACGAAGAAAATAACTTTCCAAATCTGTGGAATCGTTTAAAGGGCCTGCTGATTTCAACAGCTCATATCAAGGTTGATCTAGATCTACGATCGTGGTAGATTCCACTGATCCAATTAGCACAAAAAAAATATACCTTTTAGATCTGCGAAACCTTAAAGATCCACGTCATTGACTGCTTAGGATTCAAGCAGGTAAAGATCAACAATCCACGAAGATTTCGCTAGTTAAATATGCAGAGAAGGAGGAAGGATGTTGCAGACTCTCGAAGGTGCTTCGAGCCATCATTTTCACCTGACAGACGTGGTTTCCAAGTGTCTGCTTTTCTCCATTTTGTTCCATCATGTGCATCCTAGCATGATTTCCTATTTTTTAAATGATCATGGAGAATCTTCCAGATCATAAGTTGTTCAGATTGATCCTCGATTTTGTAACTAATTTCAGGTTTCTGAGGTTGGTCACGGGATCCTATTAACACTATAAATATAACCTCAATAGAGGAATACATGGTTGGAACCCGTGAGGTTTGGGGTTATGTAAATTGAGATCTACCCTTAATAAAATGACAGAGCCAAATGTTGGTCTTTGAATGCAAATATTCATGTATATTTCTCAGTTACAGTCCGTGATTTCTTTTCTTTATCTGCATGTCCTTCTTGTTAATATTTCCATTATGTTTTCTTTCATATCTGAGATAAGTGTGTGATAGTTTTTGGAATTAATACTTGGTTATGCTCTGGCGTTCGTCTCAAATATTCACAAACTGTTTCTACCAAAGTTAATGCAAAATTCATCTATTTTGATGCTTTGTGTTAATGGACTATCATCATTTCTTCCTTATCACCATTCCTTGAAACATATTGACCTAACCGAAGTATTACCTTTCCTTTGCATACATTTCCCATGCAAACTTCTTTGTGTTTATTGATAATTGTGACTCCATAGCCCATGTATCCTTAATCTGTTTCAACCACAAAAATATTTAAATTTCATTTCATGTCTATATCTGGCCTTGCAATATATCTGTGAGAGATCTCTCTCTAGAAACAGAGAAGCCAGCTCCATTTCTTAAAGTGGTTATGCTGTTACCTCGGGGTTCACCTTCCATGACCTTGGGTGTGATTATGAGTGCTAACAAACTAGCATCGTTGCTGGGGATGAAAGGGCAAATAAGCCCTAGGAAAAATGACAAAGATTCTAGGAAGAAAGGGTTTCTATGGGAAAAGAGAGCCTCCTGCATTTGAAAAAGGTTGTATAATTTTCCTTGGTGACTCCACTAAAAGCTTCTAGAAGGTGACTCCACTGGGGAGACTGGCGGCCAAAAGGACTATTACGGGGAGGAGGGTTCAAATATTCTCGAGGTATGAATGATATGGTTTTAGATCTAACTGCTAATGGTGAACAATGGTCAGACATCAAGAATTCCATACCTCTTTCACCTGGTGACTCCATCTATGAAGAATCTAGTATTCATAATGTTTTATGATAGCTCCACTATCAAAAGGGCTGCAAAGTTTGAGGAGTTGATTCAGTTTCTCCATCATCAAGATGACTTCTCGGGCTGTAAGGTATGCTCCTATGAATCTGGCTTCCATCTCTGGTTGTCCAAATCGAATACCTCTTGTAGATTGGAAAACATATCTTCCAATATTAAAAGATCAAAAGAATGATGATGCTGGCATTCATTTGTTTAGATTTCATAAGCATATACATAAGCTGGGAGTTGAATTGCATGAGGATTATTTAATGAAAATGTTCATGACTAATTTAGAAGAAAATGCAAGGTCATGGTATGAGGGATTACCATTAGGAAGTTTATCCCTCCTTAATGAATTTCATACAGTATTTCATGAACATTTCAAAGATCGGTATCCTTCTCTATTGTCAATTCAAGATTGTTGCACACATGATAAAGAGTTTATTGAAAATGTGAAAGACGAATGTGGTGATGATCAGTATGTGGATGAACAGTTTTTAGATATCTTACATGAATACTCAGCTCAAAAAGAAATATAAACCAATCGCCATGATATTCAAGAAAATGCCCAGCAGTTGGTAATGTCTTCCCTGACTGAAGTTGACATAATTCAAAACTATGATTCCACCAGCTATTTTTCTTTCCTTGAAATCGGTGATAGTTTGCAGTGTTCTTTTTTATCTTTGTGTGACCAAGAAAGAAGTTGGGACTGTAAATCGAATCCTCCATCATATCTTTCAACTCCTAAGATTTTGCCACACGAGGAGACTACCCATGTCCAATCAGAAAATATCCTTTTGTAGCAGCAATTTCTTCAAAGTTATAATGTTTTTGTGGAATATTGTATAGAGAACTCTAACTCTAGAAAATGGTAGTTTGATAGCCCCTCCACATGTTCTAGAATTTCAATTAAAGAGGAATCAGACCTTGAATCAGAGTTAGAAGAAATATATGAAAGTTCAAACCCTGTTCATGAATAAAATTCCATTACAGTCCAAGGTCAAAGGGATGAAAACAGAGAATATAGTGAGTGTGCTGGAAGTGACGGCCTTCCTTTGTGTTATTCTTCATTTGAATTGCTGAGACATATGCTTCAAATATCTAAACAAAAACAGGAATTTGATATAATAGATAATTTCATGAACTGTTTAGAGGTGGAAGGTGAGCAAGATGATCAATCATACAGTCAATCTTAGCATGTGAAAAAAACACCAGTTATGATGAAGAGTTGGCCTACAAAGAAGGATATGAGGAATCTAAATGGAGTGCTGCTTTAAACCTTTCAAATTCATAAATTTAGTCTCAAGAAAAAGGATCTTGTTCACTTGATTTTGTTGAATAAAATAATGATATTTCCTTTGAGACATTTGGAAGAAATCTAAATCTAAATTTTGATTCTTAAATCTAAATATGGTATTTTGAATGAAGTATTTGATCTCTTGTTTGAAAACTGTCATGATATTTCCTTTCAAGATTCTTTTGAAGATCAGTCTGACAAGGTACCAGATGAGTTGCATTTCAAGCAACATGATTATGGCAAGCAAATGATAAAAAGATCTGAAAGCTATCATGTTTTTTATGATCCTGTAGTTGAATATATAGAAAGAATTTTCAGCCAGGATGGTGGGTTATGTGTTTGCAATAATGGAGTGGATCACCAAGAAGAAGAGGACAAATCTAAATGGGATACTTCTTTATGTTTTTTAAATTCATAAATTAATTTTTTTGATTCTATTGAAAACACAATCTTATTCTCTTTGAAATGCTTGTAAGGAATCAGGTTTTAAATTCTGATATTTTGTATGAAAAAGTTGATGTCTCATTTGCAAATAGTCAGGAACATTCCTTGCATGATTCCCTTGAAGAGCAGTTTGATAGTGTGCAGGTGGAGTTACAATTGGACAGGCCTTATCATGACAAACACTTAACATAAATTTTTGTAGGTTGTCATGATCCAGTGGCAGAATACATGGAGAATTTTTGTAGTGGTGATGGCTACTTATGCCTCTACAGTAAAGATCAATCCCTTTATCATAACCTTTTCCCATTAAGTTCTTCTTTTCGTTTTTTGACCAAGCATGATTATGACAGGTGAATGATAGAAAAATCTAAAGCCTGTCATGTTTTTTATGATCCTGTGACTGAGTCATTGGGAATGATTTTCAGTCATAATGGTATATTATGTGTTTGTAATAAGGATCAAGTATTTTATCACATCCTGTTACCATTATTCTCCTATGTTATAATTTCAATCAAGCATGAAGACAAAGTTTGTTCATGGGATCATTTGCTTGATTGGATTTATTGGAAGTTGGAAGTTACTTGATTGAGCACTGATGCTCAGCAGGTAGGGTAGGTAGGTGTGAATAAGCTCGAAATGGACAGCATTTCTTTCAGCAAATTTTCAGTTTTTTTCAGCATCAGTTTAGTTTTTGTTTTCATAGCATGTGGGAATTTCAGGAAAAGGTTGGGAGCCGCCCAATGGATTTGGCACTTGGTCTACAGGGTTCTTTGCTACCTCGCAGGGAGGATAGCATCCCATGTTGGAGCCAGTTGTTAGCACCATTTATGGGCTAAGTAATTAGTAAGAGGTTTGGCCAATAATGATGAATAAGGTATGTAAATTTTTGCATCATAGAACCTTAAAATATTGTTGATGAAGGTATGTAGGTGTTTGAAGGGACATTTCTAGGTTAACAAGGCCAAATACTTATAGAAATTATGATTTTTGACCTTGAAATGCATGTAAACAAAGGAATCCACCCTTAGCTGATTATTGATAGGAAATGGATGGCCTAGATGCACAACATAGAATATCAAAGGATAAAAACTCATTTCCGCCCAAGGAAAATCATTAGCGGAAGTGCGGAGAAGAATAAATATTGGCTATAAAAAGTGGAAAACTCGACTTCCTCCTTCCACGATCCGAGCGAAGATAGAGAAGAGAAAATGTAAGAATCTTGGTTGCACAAAGTTAAAGTCCCGATTTCCAAGATCCAACGGTCCAAATTATCTCTAAAGAATATCAACGATCCGAAAGAAAGCAGAGGGGCAAAAATTAGAAAGCGGGAAACTTAAGTATTTGGGCGTGAGAAAATTGAAAGTCTGAGTTCCACTTTCTGCTTTTTGAAAAGTACGAAAGAGGAAAGGCAGAAGCAGAAAAGTCATAATTCACTTCCGCGAAAGATTGAAGTTCCACTTTCCATTTTTCGGAAAAGTGTGGAGGCAGAAAGGCGGAAGCGGAAAGCCGGGGTCAGAAAGGTCAGAATCATATTTTATAAAAAGTTTAAGTTTCATTTTTCGCATTTCGGAAAAGTGCAGAAGCAAAAAGGCGGAAGTTGAAATGCAAAGTTTTAGTTGCAAAAATGTTGAAAGCTCATTTTTTGCAATCCACTTTTTGCTAAAGGCAGACGTAGAAGGGCCGAAGTGAAAAAGTCAGAATCGTGTTTTACAAAAAGTGGAAATTCTGCTTTGCTCTTTCCGCCATATCGACTATCTAGAATTTTTTTGCAGACATTCAACGGTACAAAATGAAAGAAAAAGGAGAAAAGAGAGAAAAGGGCAGAAAGAAAAAGTTAGAATCCATTTTTCGTTTCCCTCCAACACCATATCAACGACCCAGAATGAATCTTATAAAGATCGACGGTGCGAAAGAAGGGAACATGTGCACGAGTAAACTAAACTTCCTGATATGCAGAAATAGGTAGACCCCACGTTTTTCAGCAGCCCAGATTATCCCTGATCTCAGATCCATGGTATGGATTGATCTTGCTGATCTAACTTGCACAAAGAAAATAACTTTCCAAATACGTGGAATCGTTTAAAGGGTCTGTAGATTTCAACGGCTCCGATCAAGGTCGATCTAGATCTACGGTCGTGGTATATTTCGTTGATCCAACTAGAATGAACAAATCTACCTTTCAAATCTATGAAATCTTAAAGATCCACGTCATTGAACGGTCAGGATTCAAGCAGGTAAAGATTAGCGATCCACGACGATTCCACTGGTTAAAGATGCAGAGAAGGAGGAAGGTTGTTGTAGCACTACTACATTTCGATCCAAAATCCGACGGTTACTTCCGACGGCACGTGGATTTTTTCTTTTAAACCTACCAAAAATAAGAAAGTTAATTTTTTTTTTTTAAAATTTTGACCATAAGCGTCGCTTAAGCGACGGATAGCCTCATAAGCGTCACTTAAGCGACGACGCATAAAAAAAATCGTTGATTAAACATTTCACCAAAGCTCCATGGCATTTTGTTTTTCCATTCTTTGTTTATGCGTCGCTTAAGCGACGGCGCATCAGGGATAATTTTAGGGGCGAATTTTAGCCCAGTGGGCTATTTTCCATGTTTTTCTCCCAAAAAAGATTCGCCATTTTGCATTTTTTGAAGTCCTGTTTCGCCCAATTTTGATGGGGTAAAATTTTTTCACCCTAAAAATAGCCAAATTACTATATAAACGATATAAAATCCTTGGAAATTAAAATATTTTTTGAAAAATATGGCCAATCATTTTATAGTTGGCGTTTTAAGAATTGGTATTATTCGCCAACATTTATACACTTTTAAATAAGTATGGTTCCTTAAAATCATCCCTGCGGCGCATCAATAAAAAAATCATTGATTAAACATTTCACCAAAGATGGCATTTTGTTTTTCCATTCTTTGTTTATTTTGTTTTGAACAGTTCTCCATGATCATCCCTATTGGAATGGAGCTCAGCTCGGAACGATCGGCTTCGATTTAGACGATATACGGTATGGCTTTTATGTTTTCCTTGTTTTCCTCCTTTTTTCTGTAGTAACTGGTTATTGTTGCGTTCATTTCTTTATTGTATTCAATGTTCAACCCCTGAAGTTTAACAAAATATGATTTAATTTAGTATTCGGTTCGATTTCTCCAGTTGGGTATATGAAATCGTAGTCATTACCGGGGTTTAACAGGCGCTGATTGTTGTATGTGGTTTTCAAATTGTATTTTGTTGGGATTGTTGGGACTTATATTTACGAGATTGTCTGTTTGGGTAGGGTTGGATTATAGGCCGGATACCAGGGTTTATACCTTCTCTGTTGGCAGTTCCCAGGAAGTTTCTAATGCCGGTAATATATCAAACTGTGTGGCCTCTACTGCTCTTGGCTATCATTCCATAGCGCCTAGCTCTGATGCAGAGCACAAATCTTCTTCATTGCTGAATAGATATCATCTTTCGAGTTGTGATGTGGCCATGTCACCCCCCAATGCATGCACATCAGGATTCTCTGGTTCATGGTCGCCTCTTGGTTCTGGTGCCCCGGATGCATCTCTGAGTAGTTTTGTTGATAAAAAACAGTTGCTTAGCTCTCCTGAAAAGCCTATTTCGGCAATTGATGGTGGTACTTGTAGTTCTTCTGAGATACGGCACTGTGATGAGCTTTTACAGGTTTGATTGCCTTCTAATGAGAGTTTAGAGATTGGTAATCAAGATGAGATGCCTCGATCAGCTATGCTGTCAATGACAGCTGATGTTAATAGGAAGGTGGTTTGTGAAATGGATGCTGGTGGTAATCCTGGTGTTCAATCAGAAAATCCAAATTCTGAGTCTTTGTTTTATGAACCACCCCGTCTGTCAAATTGAGATATTCCATTTGTTAATTGTGATCTGATAAATTCATGTGGCTATCTTCATCAGGCATATAGTCCACTTGGTGTTCGACAAATGATAATGTCATCAGTTGATTGTTTTTCTCCCCCTTGCAATCCATGGGGATATGCTTTTAATGAGAAGAGCCCAGAATCTATACTGAAGAGTGCTACCAAGAGCTTTACAAATACTCCCTCTATATTAAGGAAATGACCACGTGATGCTTCAACTCCTGTGGATGCAAACCAGAATGAAAAAGCAATAGATAGAATGAAAGCTCATGATAATTTTATCACACCTGGTTCACTAGGTAAGAAGTATAATGAATGTTTGGAATCTCCAGATGATGTGTCTTCTGACTACTGTGCAAAGGATGGCATCAGTGGACCTGGACTATGCCAAAGTAAAAGGAGGTACCTAGTCTCTCCACAGTATTGTTTGAAAACTAAACATTTTACGCCTGTAAAATCAATGGAAAGGCATTTAGAATATGCATCCGAAGCTACAAAAGGCACTGATGCTGGGTATAGAGGGAGTAGTCCATCTCCAAAGAAAAATAGTGGTGGCTTGGGATGTCAGGGATATGAACAAGATTGACCATGGTGCAAGGATACAAAATGTAGGTTATCTATGTTGTCTCCCTTGATTTTGGGTATTTGTTTTGAGATAAATAACCTTTCATTATTAGTGTGCAGGCTAGCATGCATTTGCAGATTCTGAAGGATGTTGACATTCGTCACAACTTTGTGGCTTTCTTGAACACAAATTATGTGTTTTTTCTGTTTATTTTCTGTCTGCTCATTCGTTTCTCACATTGCATGTGTTTCTGCAATTTCTAGGTTGATGCCATTCTTCAAGTTTGGAATGACTTATAGCTCATCTCTATCTTTTCTAATTTCATTTCAGGGCATGGTTTGTGTGCTATTATCTAGCTGCAAAATAATGAATGGAAATTGCTTATTTTTATGGGTGCATCTTCTTTCGATTTTTCTTCTTTTAGTTGTTACTATCAAAGTTTTTCCTTGGGATCACTTTATTGAGTTGTTTTTCTAATGCGCATTTTCTCATGCTTTCAGTAGTTCCCTTTCACGAATGTTGTAGCTGTGCACTCAATATTTCATATTGATTGTATATGAATGATTTGGGAAGTTTCCTACGCAAATAAACAATATTTCTGTTTGAAGCTTCTCATGAAATTTGACAGCCTTCGGCTCTTGCAGATGCAAAGCTTTGGAGTCCTTGTTGAGCAGAATTTGAATGGTCAGCAGTTTTGCCCAACAATTGGGGACAATTCGTTAAAATTTGGCACTCCTAGTGCTTCTACTATGTATGGTAGTAGAATAATATTTTCACAAGATAGAGGTTATATCATGCTTGTTTGATATTTCCCAATAATTTTATGAGCTGATTCCTCGTATGAATGCCTGCAGTTTGACAGCAGTAACGTTGCTTTTGGAAAAGTATGAAATTGATCCAAAACAAATTGGTCGCTTGGAAATTGGCAGCGAAATTGTTATTGACAAGAGCAAGTCAATAAAGACTTGGTTGATGCATATTTTTGAGGTTTTTCCCCCAATTCACTAAACTCATTATTAAGTTTGTGAAGCTTTGAGAGTGGCATATCAGTTTGTGAAGCTTTTTACTTTTTCTATTATGTTTTTGTAGATAATTGTAAATCAGAGCACACTGAAGATAGGCTGCTATTCTGGCTGAATTGAAGAATTATTCAAATAATTTAGTTTGTGTTAGTGTTAAAATGTTTGAAGTAAAGTGCACGAGTTAAAAAAATGGCCCTGCTCAGCAATTATTTAGGGCCTAGGTTAATTGTTTAAATTTCTATCTAAAATTTCTTCTTGTGCAAAATACTCACTTGAGAAGACAATTTCATAACATGGGAATTTTATGAGAGATAGCAGCCTTCATTCTTTACTGCTGGACTGAAATAAATCATGTTCATAGGTGTAAGGGGGTTCTACGTAGGCAATGAAAGCCCTTTGGTGATTTCCTGGTGTTAAACACACAAGAACCATTGCAAGAATATGTTTATGATATAAATCTATAGGTTAGAATTGCCAAGATGTATTGAGCTTACAGGTAACCATTGGTTAAGATGAGCTTGCTTGGTATCAACGTAATACAGCATGTATCTCTTATGGAAACACAAGCACCATTAGTGAAACCACATAATGTTTTGTACTAAGTGTGATTGGAATGAGTGATTACCATTATCTTTAACCATATGTGAGTTAATATGGATATGTAAGCTCTATACGGATAAACCCATAGTTGAATAGAGTAGAATAACAGCTATATCATAGTGAAAGCTAACTTACTCCTACTATATAAGTAAGCATATAGCTGGGAGACTTACAAGCATTCAGCTAAGAAATG
>LPNX010918199.1:401230-435656 GCA_001517045.1 Pseudotsuga menziesii | reverse complement strand
ATTGTTATGTGGTCATTTTTAGTCTAGATATCCCCTAACCAAATTTGGTCATTTATCTTGGTCGTTTTTAGTTGGTTTTTTTCCCGTGACCAAAAGTGGTCATTTATTGTGGTCTTTCTTATTTAGCTCACTTAAATTTATCAATTTTGGTCATTTATCCCTTGAAAAAACTATGGTGACCAAAATTTTTGGTCTCCTGGTCACTAATCTCTTATTTTCCACTAGTGATCTTAGCCTAATCTACTCTTTCCTAACCTAGCATATCCTAGGCTACTCTAGCCTAGTCTAGTCTAACCTATTATATCCTTTCCTACTATATCCCAGCTTACTCATTCCAAGATTAATGTACTCTAGCCTACCCTAACCTGGTCTAGACTATCCTACTCTATTCTAGCCTACTTTTTACAAGCCTAATATGGCATGTCCAAATCTATCCTAACCTTTTGTAGCCTAGCCTTCTATATGATATCCTAGCATACTCTAACACAATCTAGCCTAGCGTAACCTAGCCTACTCTATCCTACCCTATTATACCCTACATTATCCTATACTACTCTAGCCTTACCTAGCTTAACCTACTCTATCCTAGCGTAGCTTAACCTACTCTAGCCTAGCCTATCTTAACCTACTCTAGCCTTTCCTAACCTACTATAGAACATCCTACTCTAGCATAGCCTACTCTAGCCTAACCTATTGTGGCCTAGCATACTCTAACCTACTTTATCCTTGCCTAGCCTAGAGAAGCATACCCTATCTTAGCCTATCCTACTCTAGCATAACCTAGCCTACCTATCTTAGCCTACTTTTCCCTAGTCTAGCTTACGCGAGTCTAGTCTACCGTACTCTATCCTATTTTAGCCTAGCCTACTCTAGTCATTCGTACTATAGCATACTCTACCCTATTGCACTCTATCCTAGCACATTCTATCCTATCTTAGCCTACTCCACTATAAGATAGCCTATCTTAGACTAGCCTACAATAGTCTATCCTAACCTACTCTACTCTACTCTAGCTTAGCCTAATCTAGCCTATACTATTCTAGCCGACTCTATCTTGGCCTAGTCTTTCCTAGCCTATCACACTCTATCCTAGCCTAGCCTAGTTTACTCTAGCCTAGCCTATCCTAGATGTATAGTTTAGGCTAAGCTACTATACTCTACTCTATCCTAGTCTACTCTATCCTAGCTTACTCTAGCCTAACTTACACTATCCTAACTTAACTTACTCTACCCTAGCCTAACGAGCTGTATACTATCTTAATCTAGCCTAAACTACTCTATTCTTTCCTACTCTAGCCTACCCTAACGTAGCCTATTTGAACATATCCTAACCTAGGCTACTATAGTTTATCCTAGCCTATTTTAGCCTATCCTAGCCTACTCTAACCTATCTTATCCTACTCTATCCTAACCTACTCTAACCTAGCCTACTATAGCCTAGCTTAACCTACTCTAATCTAGCCTAACCTACTCTAGCCTACCTTAACCTACTCTAAGATAGCCTACCCTACTCTATCCTACCCTACTCTAGCCTACTCTAGTCTATCCTACCTCGCCTACTCTATCCTAACATACTCTAACTTAACTTAACCTACTTTAATCTAGCCTAACCTACTCTAGCCTAGCTTAACCTACTCTATCCTACCCTACTCCAACCTACCATACTCTATCCTAACCTACTCTAGCCTAGCTTAAGCTACTTTAAGCTAGCCTAACCTAGTCTATCCTACCCTAGTCGAGCCTACCCTACTCTAGCCTACTCTAGTCTAGCCTATCCTAGCCTACTTTATCCTAACATACTCTAACCCAGATCAACCTACTCTAATCTAGCCTAACCTAATCTAGCCTAGCTTAACCTACTCTAAGCTAGCCTAACCTACTCCAGCCTACCCTACTCTAGCCTACACTACTCTAGACTACTCTAGACTAGCGTACTCTAATCTAGCCTAACTTACTCTAGCCTATCCTAGACTAGCCTCACGTATCCTACCCCTCTCTAGTATTCTATATCTTAGCCCAATCTACTCTTTCCTAACCTAGCATATCCTAGACTACTCTAGCCTAGTCTAGTCTAACTTAGCCTACCCTTTCCTACTATATCCTAGCTTACTCTTGCCAAGATTAATGTACTCTAGCCTATCCTAACCTGGTCTAGACTATCCTACTCTATTCTAGCCTACTATACTCGAGCCTAATATGGCATATCCAAATCTATCCTAACCTTTTGTAGCCTAGCCTTCTATATGCTAGCCTAGCATACTCTAACATACTCTAGCCTAGCGTAACCTAGCCTACTTTATCGTAGCCTATTATACCCTAGATTAACATATCCTACTCTAGCCTTACCTAGCTTAACCTACTCTATCCTAGTGTAGCTTAACCTACTCTAGTCTAGCCTATCTTAACCTACTCTAGCCTTTTCTAACCTACTATAGAACATCCTACTCTAGCATAGCCTACTCTAGCCTAACCTATTGTGGCCTAGCATACTCTAATCTACTTTATCCTAGCCTATCCTACTCTAGCATAACCTAGCCTACGTATCTTAGCCTACTCTGCCCTAGTCTAGCTTACCCGAGTCTAGTCTACTGTACTCTAGCCTATTTTAGCCTAGCCTACTCTAGTTGTTCCTACTATAGCATACTCTACCCTATTGTAGTGTAGCCTAGCACATTCTATCCTATCTTAGCCTACTCCATTATAGGATATCCTATCTTAGCCTATCCTACAATAGTCTATCCTAACCTACTCTACTCTACTCTAGCTTAGCCTAATCTAGCCTATACTATTCTAGCCAACTCTATCTTGGCCTAGTCTTTTTTAGCCTATCCCACTATATCCTAGCCTAGCCTAGTTTACTCTAGCCTAGCCTAGCCTAGCCTAGCGTGGCCTAGCCTAGCCTTGCCTAGCCTAGTCTAACCTACCCTACCCTAGCCTACTCTATCCTAGCTTACTCTAGCCTAGCTTTACCTCCTATAGCGTAGCCTAACCTACTCATGACTAGCCTACTCTAGCTCAACCTACTCTAGTATATCACACTCTATCCTACTCTACTCTACTCTGCTCTACCCTACTCTACTACTCTAGCTTATTCTATGCTAATGTAGGATAAGCTAGCCTAATCTAACCTATCCTAGGCTAACCTAACCATAGTCTAGCCTAAATTAACCTAACCTTTAACACATTACCTTACCCTAGCATTCATTCAGCAAAACTTCTTACATTTTCCTACTCTAAGCTAGTCTATCCTAGCTTATCTTATTATATCCTAGCTTACCCTAAGCAAGGATCCTAACCACAATCTTATCTTGAAGAGGTTGAACATGACAATTGTAATGATACTATGTCTAACTTAATGAAAATCCATTTTTTAATGTCAAATACCAAACCACATATCAGTTATTGCATTTGAAATAAAAATTACATAATTTTAATAAAACATACAAAATATTAAATGTACATTGCTAAATAAAAATTAGAAAAATCCACATAGAAAATAACTAACATAAATGGTAAATTTAAACAAAAACATAGAAAATAAATTTTATACACATTGAAATAGCTTTTATATAAAAATATTCAATTTAGAATATAATGCATATCTTACAATTCAATATTATTTATAAATAGTTATTATATAGTCAATATTTATTTTAATGTACATAAAATAAAATAGTTATATACAAATTTTCTATTTATTTAATAATTCATAAAAAAGAAACTACACACAAATAAACTAATAAATCTTTGATTCCTTGAAAAGAGACTAAATTGCTTGCCACCAGTAACATATAGATTTTTATTGAGCAGTTAATTATAATAAATCTTTTATTTTAATAAAATAAAACTAATAAACCTTTGATTCTTGGAAAAAAAAGTAATAATTAAATTTTATATCAAAATGAAATATTCTAACAAAATAAAACTAATAAATCTTTGATTCCTCCAAAAACAAATTTTTATTGTGTAGTTTATTATGAGATGTAAATTTATTGAAACTTCAATGTAAAAATATTTCCAGAGTAAACAATAAAAATCACTAGTTGTTTGTTTAAAAATATAAATATTTCAAATAGAATCTGATAATGTATGTGATAACACATGGGAGAATAAAAAAACGCTCAATGACGTAAGAAAATGTCAACCCTTAAACTATTCATAATATCTATAAAAAGATTCCTTAAAATTAAAAAATTAAAACCCTCGTTAGCCTGAATCTTGATCATGTTGCTCTTTCAAACTTAAAAATAAAAATCATTCTGCATGGAGGAATGCATTAGCCCGAATCTCTGAGATCATTTTAGTCTTTCAAACTTGGGGAGTATCTCTGACTTCATATTGTTGTTACCCAGTTAGTTCTTAAAAATTGGCTTAAAAAAAACCCAAAAATACTAGAAAATTAGGACAAAATTGTGGAGAAAAAAATCGAAAAAATCCCAAAAGTATTGGGTGGCTCAAATTCTCATACATGTAGCTCAACTTCTCTTACCATGGCTTCCTGGCTTATTTTAAGGGCTTGAATCGTTACCTGGAGCCTTTTCCATAGGCATGGCATCATGCTTAAAATAATGAAAAAGAAGGAAACATAACCCGGGAGCCATACATAGCTGTAACCCAGAGAAGGCAAAATATGGTTAAATCGTATCAGATACTCGTTTTACCTGCTCCATCAAGCTTTTCTTCTCAATGGAAGTTTGCATTAACATTTCAATAAAAATAAAATTGAGATGTGAGATAAAATGGACGCTATGGATATGATTTGAGATAAACAGTGATGGGTTAATAATGCTCAATCAATTTACAGAAATGAATATTTCTAAGATTTCAAGAAAAGTGTTTCAAAGGGCTTGATATCATTCATATGGAATGTGCAATAAAGGGCTTGATTGCATCCGAACAGAATAGAACAGAGACAACATAAAATATTTGCAATCTGAACAGAACGGAGCCAAACATAAAATACTTGCAGTCAAATTGATAGAATCAAAGAAAATATATCCGTGAGATTTTAGATAACAAGAGATTAAGAATGTTGAATGCACTGACCATGAAAAGTAGGGTTTTGTACCTTTGAGTTGTTCAGCCGACCTTCTCTTGAAGTTGTTTGAGACGATCCAATCCAAACCAGGCTTTTCCATGAGGCCTTTTCCCTGGCCATGGCAACATGTACCTTTGAGTTGTTCAACCGACCTTTTCTTGAGATCCTTTTCCATAGCCATGGCATCATGGTTAAAATATTGAAAGAGAAGGTAACATAACTCAAACTCATTCGCAGAGAAGGGATTAAATCGTATAGGATAATCGTTTGCCCTGACCCATCAATTCTTCTGAAGAAGGTTGGCCGTTCGGTGTCCGCCTTGAAGAACCCGTCGCCGAGGCCCACGAAATTGGAGAAGTGGAGTTTGAGTAAGTTTGGAAAAAAACCGACGGCAGCATGGCCAAAAGTAACCAAATCAGAGAACTCTTCACCTTTCGAAACATAATGGCATACAATGTAGACAGTACCCTTCACGTTTCGGAAGATTTAAGCCTGAGTCCTTATAAATTCACCAGGACTCGAAAGGAGGACAACGATATATCTTTCTGCGTCTCCCTTCAACAGATAGTTTTTAGTTTTAGTTTTTCCCTTCAACGGATAGTTTTTTTCTTTTTTTCAAGATTTATTTTATTCAAAATTTGGGTATCATAGTTCTAAGATTTTGTGCTTTTTCTGTTTACTTTGTGTTTTTTTGTTTTTTAGGTTTTGATTTAGAATTTTATATGATTCAATATCCCACATTTCAGTTAGATGTACTTTTTGTTTATTAAATACTTTTATTTATTAGATAATTGTATTGGAGAGTTTTTTAATTTATAAAAAAAGTTTCACCTATAATATAGTTTAATTAATGTTTTAATAAAAATATAGTTTAATTCATAAAGGGTGGAGATAAAAATATTCCACTTTATTGACATTTTTTTCTACTTTAATTCATGATTTGATAAAGAAATGGTTTAATTCATGAAAGTAAGGATACAAATATTTCACTTTATTGTCATATCCCTCGAAAACAATTTAGCTTCATATTACACAAAATCTCACAATGTCTTAATACCATAAAATTATCTATTATTAACTACATTAAAGACATTTGATTCTAAAAATCATATTAGTTAATTTGTTTTGCTACAATATTTACATTTTAGAATAACTACAAAGAGCATCATATTTTTCATAATAACCATGTCTATATCTATTTTGAATTTTATTTGTTTTTGTTATTACATGAAATTATTATCTATTGTTTTATATTTGTATGAAATTACATTATAAGCTAATATATAATAATTGGGTCACTTTGTAAGATAATGAATGAAAAAATATATTTTAGTTTCATTTTCTATGCATAAGGAAGATTAGAAGAAACTCTTCTTAACTCATTTATATTTGACACTTTGTTATTTGATGGAGGATTTGTAAATTATTATTTGAAAAGAGAATTTGAATTGTATAACATATCATTTGCATGATCCATTTGGGTTTCTCGTGTTTAATAAATTATTCCCTTTGCAAGTTTTTGATATCTTATGATTCTATTCTTTTAAGGTTGGTAATACTTACAACATGGTTGAAGCATTTGAAGTTGCTTCAAATATCTACTAGATTTTATTAAGGATTTAAATATCCCATTCAATTTTTATTTTTTTGGAAATTATAACTAGTTGCCCCATACATTAAGTAATATTTTTCAATTAATAGATTTTTAAAATTATTTTTAATATTTTAGGAAATAAAAATTATTATGAATGTTTAGGTTACAATTATTAAATGAACTTTTACTTTAAAAGTAAATATTTATTATTATTATGGTGGTCATTCCAAGATTTGTAATTGGACAAATTCTTCTCATTCTTATGGCATGATTTTTAGTTGAAAGTGAGGGTCTAAGGCCATACCAATTTTCCCTATGGATCATGTTCAAAGTGTGATTATGTAGACTGCCACATAGGGCCTACAAACCTAGTCCATATTTTATTGATTAGCGTAGACACAATAAAACATCCTATAGAGTCTATAGCTTGAGTTTGGATTCCCAAATCATGATAAAGGACATGAGGAACCGTATGTTCTTCTTAAAACCTAGAAAGTTTCACCTTACACACGGTTTGTGGTTGTTTTGGATGGTGTGCATGACCCGTGGCCTACAAAGCCCTCTTTTAGGCCCTAAGATGTGGTGCTCCTCCTCTCACAATTCCCACAACCCCAACAATCATTGTGAATGATAAAAAGATTTAAATGGAACCCAAACAGTAATTATAGGTGAAATGTTCCTTTGTAAGAATGGTGTGGTGATTCTCGATCATGTCCATAGTCCATAACCTGTAAAATGATTTTTTAGTCCCTAAGATTGTTGGGTTCTTGCTCAAACAATCTACAAGGCCCCAAGAATCATCCACATTCCATAATGTAATACACATTGAATTAACAATTACTATTAATTTTGTTGGAAAATACTTTATTGATTTGTTTATTATTTTTGACACAAAGGTTAAAAAATAAAACAGTTTGTAATAAAACACATTTTTATTTAATAAAATATGTTGAAGGGAGACAAGAGTGGATATAGACATTGAAGAGTGCTTGTTGACCCACAAGAGGAAAAATACAAGTGGAAAAAACCACTATGTGAGAACTCAATATGTAAGAGGCATCATACCCAAAAATGTGGTCTGCACTCCCTCTTAGTTTAGTGCTAAAGAGCACGAGTCTAATAAATGACAAAGTCATAGGAAAACTACTATATATTATTATGTCCATGAGCAGCACGAGGATAGCTTTAGATGAGGATTAATATATCTAAAATGAAAGAGATGGCACATTGAAATATTTTTTTCTTATGGGCCAACGAGCAGACTCAAGGGTTCTAGAACAAGTAATTTGGCTACTCTAGAACTTGGTTGGGAGGAACAAATTCTTCACTTTTGTTTTCCCATAATTGGTGCCAGGTTCCTACTCTGTTTTCTTATCATTGATTTTAGTTGCACTGGAATGTGAATTTTAATGTTGAGTTGCAGTTATACTTCTAGGAAGTAGTGTTTATGCATTTTTGTAGAACAATTATCCATGCTTTTATGTAGTATTAGCATTTAGTCATGAGCATAATTATTTAGGTATGACTGTTGTTGTTCTGTTATGGTTTCGAATCCAATACTTGAATGATTTAGAATTGATGAGTCTGCATCTAACGGATTTAATCCTCTATTTTAAACTGTATCATGTATTTCTGTATTTAGCTATGTTTTCGTGTCTCTATCGATTCCACTTAAATATTCTGTAATTCTTCTTCTCAAATTTAGAGTGATGATTGAAATCATGATATTGGCTTATGGTATAGGCTCGTAATTTTCAACATTGTAATTGAAATCCAATTACATAGAGAAAACCTTCATTTATTGTTTAAATCCATAATCAACTTAGCGTCGCTTAGATTCATGACTATTAAATCATGTACAAGGAAACACAATCAAGAACAGTTCATCCTAAAGATGATATCTAGATCTAATTAACTTACACTAAACTAAAACCCTAAGTTTTTAAACCAAAACCCTTTAAATCTATATTGTTAAAGAGTTTATCTGCACGGTTACTTGTTGATTCATAAAGGAAATGAGATCGACAACTAATATCTAATACATAATGAGATAAAAGGATCACATGAGTTGTGGAATATGGATTTGTGGAGGTACAATTCCGAAAATTTTAAAGGAAACCCACAATCCACAATCTGCAAGGTTAATTGTTGATCTGCAAATAAATTAGATCAACGATTGGGATTGAATCCATAAGAAGATAAATGACTAATAGGAGTTGCAAAAGGTGGAAGGGGGAAGGCTAATTTTGTAGGCTAAAGTATAAAACCCACATTCCACAATCCGCATTGCGGAAGGTATTGATCTGCAAGGAAGTCATATAATGGTAGAGATTAAATCCATAGGAATATCAATGGCTCACAAGAGTTGCAGAAGCTTCAGTACATAATCACAAGGGAGTTAGATCGACAGTGGATATTGAAGGCGCAAGTGGGTTGACGGCTCATAATAGTTGTGGAAGTTTTATTATGGAATGTGCAAGGAAGTCAAATCGACAAATGAGATCAAGGCCGCAAAGGGATAGACGCGCAAAGAAGTTGCAGAAGCTCCATTACAAAAGTTTATTTTCTTATAAGTTAAAATTTGTTTCCATAATCTGCAATCCATAATTTGTGAAAATCTAATTGCGGAAGGGTTAATTTTAAATTTAATTAAAGGGTGATCCATGATCCGCAATATGCATTGCAGAAAGGTTCCTGTGAAGGGCATTTTCTATGGAAGGAAACGTGTGGAAAGTTTGTTTTGGAGGGTTAAATACCCACAGAAAAAAATTGTTAAATTAACAAAATAAGGGTAAACAATAAAGTATTTGGACAACTAATTGTTTCAAAATTTTATTTTGTGTATGAGGAAAGGTTGATAAAACTTGTAATGAGAATAATGTTCATTAAACTCTCAAGGTTCAATAATTCCCTATTACAGTTAGGAACTTTAACAATATGTCTGTATTTATATGGTTATAGAATTTTTTTTTTTAATTTGAGGTACGTTACATATGGTAACCGAGCACGGTTAAAACACTAGGCCTGAATTGACTCAACACTAAAGTTTCTACAACAGAAAACTAACTTCAATTTTATTTTGGTTAAATTCTCTTATAAACAACAAAGAGAAGATTAAATACATTTTGCAGGAGACATGGAAGATGCAGAGATGTTTGTAGAAGAGGAACATCGCCATGAAATCCCTTTAAATAAAGAAAAGGGTAACTTAAGGGATGGAAAATTTTGGGTAGACTTAAATGACAGTTAGGATAATAAATCCAAACTTAAACGAAATATCCAAGAGTGAAGGTTTGAATTGATAAAATTTAAAGAAGCTAATGAGTGAATACTAAAGTCTTGGGAAGAACTAAATGTTATTCTATTAGCTAAGATCCATAATGATGATAAAGTAAAAAGTAAACAATATGAACATCACATGCCTACAACTACACCTTCCAAACGTAAGGGAAACAAGATGGAATTTTCCAACCATAAATCTAACACTTGAAGTGAATATTGAGTCAAACACCTTAAGAAACAACAAGATTCAAGAGGAAGCCATGATGAGAATAAAAAGAAAAATAAATACGGACACTATGAGGAAATATCTGGGGATTTTAAGAAAATTGAACTAGCCATGTTTAATGGGGAAATTGAGAAGGGAGAAGAGGTAGAGGCATGGTTGTGTAGAATGAAAAAGTGTTTTCAAATACATAACTACTCAGATGAGTTAAAGGCTAAAATGGTCGTCTACAATTTGACAAGAAAAGAAGATATATGGTGGAAAGACATAAAGAAGGTTTAAGGGAATAAAGAGAGAAATGTAACTTGGAAAACATTTAAGAAACTCTTTAAAAGAATGTGCTTGTCAGAACAATATTATGAATAAAAAGAAAAATAATTTTATGAAATAAGGTTAGGAGCCATGACAATGAAAGAACTCTGTAGTAAATTCTTAAGCTTACTTCCTTATGTTCCCTATATAATTGATGAGAAACTTAAAATACAACTGTTTCTGAGTTGTTTTCCAATAATTTCCAAGAAATGGATTGAGTACATCAATCCAAAAACTCTAGAGGAAACACTGAGGAAGGAAAACTTATGCTATGACCAAAACAAGAACAAAAGGGAAAGTATACGAGCTTCGAAAAATCAAAGGAAATTTTTTTTTTATTCGAGGAAAAAGAAAAATAAGTTCCATAAACACATGAGAAATAACTCTAGAGAGTATCAGGGTAATAATTACAAAATATTTAAACCCCAAGACTCTACAATAAAATAACCTACAACTGTTCTTAATAAATACCCAGCACAAAAATAAATCTTAAAATGTTGGGAGTTTGGAGGGACATGCTACTTTAATATTGTCCAACAAGGAAAAATAATTTTAATGTTCACTCTATCCAAGAAGCACTCACATTTTGGTACATGGACAGGAGCATGCCTAGGATCTACGCTGCACTAGAAAATCAGCAAGAAGACCATGAGACTTCTATGGTTGAAATTGAAGGTATGATAAACAATCAACCTATCTCTATTTTAATTGATCTAGGTGCAATCCTTAGCTATATATCACCTACAATAGTTTATTTATGAAATTTGGTACCTCAAAATTTTGTCAAAGCATGGATAGTACAATTAGCCACAAGTACAAAAAGAAACGTTACTAGCCTTATTAGAAATTGTAAAGTGATGATGAATGATTTTCTTACGCATGTTAATGTAAATATTATGCCATTAGGATCCTATGACTAACTAATAGGAATGGATTCTCTAGAGGAACATAAAGTGGTGTTAAATTGCTTTGATAAAACCTTTACTTTTATTGATGATAATGGAAATGATATAAAAGTTAAAGGGGTCCTTAGGAAGGTGACCCTCCAAGAAATATTTGCATTAAAATTGAAAATATCAGTAAGAAAAATATGTAAAGTGCTTGTATTCTATATAATGAATTTTAAAGAAAAAGGTAACAAAATTCAACTAGAAGACATATATCTTGTCTTTCATGTCTTATTTATTTGTTTTCTTTGCTTTCTAACCCTTGTTTCCATTTGTGGGTTTTACGTTTAACATTGTTTTGCAAGTTTTACTATAGCATTGGATTTGTTTGTAGGTATTTGGACACAGAACCTTAACTTGTGTTTGTAGAGGGGTTCACCATTGCTTCTATCTTCTTTCTATTCATAGCATAGTTTACTGTTCTGTTCATTTTCATTTTCGTTTGTATTTTCTACATTTACCCACTAGTAGGAACCTACCCTTCTGTCCTATAGACAAAAGGGAGCCATTCCTACCCCTGTAGCAAGGAGAAAACCCTGCTGCAGAACTAGTGACCATACTAGGTCAATCCCACATGATCCTTGGTCCAAATTTTTAATTTTCAAGTTCTTTAATTTCTTGCCCTAGTTTTCAAAAAATTGTGTTAAATTCACTTTAAATCCATTTAATTTGTAGTTATCAATATTGTTGAAGCCTCTGCTAGGAAAAATGGAGTCAATTTGGCCACAATACAAGTTACTGTCGGCCAGAGATGACTCTGCCTCACAAAAAACCCCAAATCCTATGCAAGGAACTCTTATCACGCCCAAAAGTGAGGTGAGGGTGCACTTAATGGCCAAATAGGTGCACTTAATCCCCTGATAAGTGTGACATTAGCCCAAAAACATAGATCACGACTATTTTTGCATTCTGTGCGACCCCCTCGCCTGTTTCTAAAAAAATCTTACGGCCCCCTTACCATATTTGATCACAAATGTGCGGCTTGTCAAACAAAAATTCAATTCTAGTTTAATAGAGATTAAATTTCAGCTTTATAGGACTATTAGTGCAGCTCAACTACATTTGTTTAGGACACTAGTTCAATTTCAAGTTTATGTTTTTGTTTTCTACAATTTATTTCACAAACAATGTGTAAATTCGAAGTAAATATTAATGGCATAATCAAATGAATGTAGCCTAATTAAAATGAACCTAAAACAAACTGTCTTTCTTACCCTTTCTCCTCTACCCAGTCATCACCCTCTGGGGTATTCTGGAATACGACAAAGGGAAAGATCGTATAGATCTAGGCACTCCACTAATATTGTTCCAACCACTAAAATTGGATGACCTAGAAGGTAGAGGGGGTAGAGAAGGATGGATTCTCATGGTGCTAAGCGTCCTCCCTGTTGACTAACCTTGCATCTGGGAGGTGACCTGAGTATCTACGGATGGGATTAGTCCCATTCTGTTGAAATCCCAGCACCTTCTCTGGGTTGAAGAGGAATCAGTGTGAGGTAGACATCTAGTTAAGCCATAGACATTCACAGTTAAAAATTGTATTTGTTCACAATTTCTAATTATTCAAATACATGCATACACAATGACATGAAATATACCATGATGAATTCATAAACCATTTGCAGCAGCCAAATACTAGAAAAACAAACAAACAAATACACCATACCAACTAATTAACCCAACTCAGTTCATGACGTTGAGTGAGCCTTAAAATTTACCAATTTACACTAAGTACAACCAGTCTGCAATCTTTGAGGACATAAGTCCCTGATCGCTTCAACTATGGGAATTACTTGGGCTCTACCCAGAAACTCATTGTGAGGAGTACCACAGGAACCCCAAAGTAGCTGGCCACTGAGAGGAATTGCCAAGTGAAATGGGCAATGAACCCTCAGATTGAGTAGAAACACGTGAGGAACAAGCCAAGTGTTGTCTTTTGGTAGTCTTGGTGGTTGAGTGACCACCTACATCCAATAGAAAGCCACTGAAATGGGGGTCCAAACATCATTCCCACCAGTTTCATACATAAAAACACAATTGATCCTCCACGCTCTTCCGTACACCTAAGAGGCAAACCACCACCATTTTGAACACTCAATTGACACCGTCAAAACCATTCTCAGCGATCTCCCACATGATCAAAACGCCACATAGCCTCTGATTCTGATTCAAATCCATATCAGTCCGAACCAGACCTCCATACGGCACCATTAAGCCCCATGGCTAGTGCAAATCCAGATCCATTTTTCAGCATAGCCATAACAAGTAGACCCATGTCCACATCACAACCTGTCACCCACAACCCAGCAAGTGGCCCAAGAATAGTCATGCAGACTATCATTAGTTATCCTCCACCACCCATAGTGACCGGCCAAGCTAGCCCACTTGCAACACACGGGGTCGGTGGCCCCTCCGCATACACTGCCCCTCCTACCACACAGGGGGATAGTGGACCATCAACTTACATTGCCCATACTGTCATGCATGGGGGAAATTTCCCTTCCACCCACATTATCCCTCCCACAACATTTGGCGGCATTGGCCCATCCGCAATGGTGCCACCACAGGCAGCCCTAGCCGTGTAGATGCATTATGCACCTACAAACCCCACTGGCATTGCAGCCCCATCCCACATCAACCTGGGGTCAAATATACCATTCATGGCTCATCTTAACTTGCCTGACTTGGGTAGATTAACAAATGACCCCATTCGCCATCAAGCCTTTTGGCCTCCAATGCCAACTAACCTGCTATTAAACATCCCCAAGTTTGAAGGAAAAGGAGGGGAATGTCCCCAAAACCACATAATGACATTCCATCTGTGGTGCTCATCCAAAAGCATTATAGATGATTCCATCAAGCTGAGGCTATTCCAATGCACCCTTAGAGGTGTTGCAGCCAAATGTTACATTGAGCTACCGCAGGCCAAGTACGCGGACTTCAACTCCCTAGCCTTCATGTTCCTACAGTATTTCCAACTCCCTGTCAAATATGATGAGGGGGTGTATATCATTTTATCATGCTATCAAAACACTTCCACTCATATAATTGATCATATCCATTAGTGGCAGTGACACTGTAACCTATGCAAAATCCAACATGACGATAGGATCTTCTTGGATTGGTTCCTTAATACCTTACTCCTGCCCATAGAAAAATATGTCACATCCAAACATCCCCAATCTGAAGAAGAGGACATACTAAAGGCCCAATAGTTTGACCTTATCTATGCTCAGTCTGGATACCTGTACACTGTAATTCCAAATGCTCCTCGGTCGAGTACCTCATATCGTGATGCACCGGGGGCATCCCATGCTGCAGACGACATCATAGGATCGATCTCCCAATAGCCATAGCCTCAACCAAAACCATATACCCTTACACCACAACCAAGAAACACTGCTAATGTTTCTTACAAAAACCAAGCCCTGGAATATGCTAGAATGATGTCCCAGTCTGGAGCAACAACTTCCTACACACATCTTGCGCCACCGCAACAGGCTCAGGACATGGCTTGGCCAACATAGTAGTATGTGGGTAAAATTCCCACATTTGTATCACCACCAACCCCACAAATATACTATGCACTGTCAGTGCAACCAGTTCAAGCCCTCGCCCCCACTCCACTCACTCCATTGGGACAAGTGTTTGCACAAAAAAAATATCCCAACCAGCTTGCCCCCAACAATCAACAAGAGAAAGCTTGAAATAACCGCCCCTGCAACCAAGGAAATAACCAACTACAGGGAGGCGATCAACAACCAAACGCTCCCAACAATGCCACAGTAAACTGACCAGCCCAAAACCCCCCACAATATAATGAACCAATACACA
Organism: Pseudotsuga menziesii; assembly: GCA_001517045.1. Classification (NCBI taxonomy): domain Eukaryota; kingdom Viridiplantae; phylum Streptophyta; class Pinopsida; order Pinales; family Pinaceae; genus Pseudotsuga; species Pseudotsuga menziesii. The sequence continues at coordinate 420,426 of LPNX010918199.1, read as the reverse complement.
ATGCCCCATTGCGCACAAACCAACCGTGCACACTCTGTGACGTTTGTGGGAACTACACATTCAAGTGTCCCCTCATGGATTGCACTAAGCAGGCCATTCAAAATGAGGCCCAGCAAGCTGCCAATCAATCCCAACCCAACCCGGCACCACAAGGACCTCTCTGCATGGTGCTTCAAAACCCACTACCAGTCCAAGGATTGGTGTTGGGTGAATCCATGAAGATGGGTGTCTATTTTGGGGGGTCTTATGAGAAAACAAATTTGTTTTTTCATGTTTTTCAACTTTGGGCAAACAAAAGGGATATTTTTGTTTAGAATTTCACTTTTAAGTAAAAACAAAACTTTCATAGAATTATGTTAGCTTTCTATTCATAATTTTTTCAATTTTTTTTAATGATCTCTAATATGTCTTTTTGGAAAATGTTTTATAGTGTGTCCTTATAAAATGAGAGGACTAAAAAATAGTCATGTTTGATTTCGCCCCTAAAATCATTGTTAAACTTGTGTTTTCCAAAAACAAAATATGCTACGACAATATAAACACAATATACTATACGATGACTATAAGTTTGTAACCAACGGATATATATACTAATTATAATATTTTTTTTGAATTTGATTAATGGGGAAACCTTGTCGATTTTCAACATGTTTTTGGTTGCACTACTTTTCTCTCAATTGACTATAAAACTTTAAAATCTACGAACAACCTTTTGAAGTAGACACTCCAATTAACGACATCATATTTGTTTCAATTTTTTTGGTGGTGTATTTTTGAAGTTATATATTTTTCATTTCACTGCATTTTGAAATAGATGAAACGAAACTCGACACATGTTAAGAAACGAAAAAATTAAAAATATTGGATCTCACCTATACACAACAAAATATATACCTACAAAAAGTAGATTTGGTGACGAAACTAATGGTATCAAGTTCGACAATTGATTTGTAATGTAAGACATCCGTTTTACCTTCTCGAAAATGGAGAAACCTAAAAGATGTGTAGGTTTTAGGTCTCAAAGGTTAGTCAGCCAAATAATTATTTGGTCGAACAATTATTCGGCCGAATAATTGTTGGGCCGAATAATAATTTTCTGTTATGGAACCATTATTTATAACAAAGGTTGTTGAGTCAAAAAACCAAATGCAAAAAAAAAAATTTGATGTCTCCATCAATTTTAACAGTTCACCGTTAAACATTATTCGGCCGAAGAAAGGATCGATTATTCGGCTAAATAACTATAGTTATTTGGCAGAATAAAAATGTTATTCGGCCGAATAAATATAGTTATTCGGTCAAATAACTTCTGCTATGTTCCTCAGGCACTCGATTCTCACATAAGTGTTACCAAACTTCACGTTTTCACCACCCAGTCCTGAACTAAGTTGGCAGGGGCTTCAGGTTTGTCTTCTTTTCCAGAAGCAACGTTACAGGTCATTCTTGCTTCTAACAATGTCTAGATCTTAAATTTTATATTCAGGTAATTGGACCCATCGAGCTTATTTGATTCATTCATGTATGAATCCACCAATTTTTTTTTCATTGTGAACACAAAAAAGAATTCCTTCCATGATATTAAAAAGAAAATGTGTTTAGTTGCTTCAATTCTACAATTTAATCACCAGATAAAAAAATACCTCCTCTTTTTACATCTTTGGGATTATACCTTCAATCATGCCACCTTTATTCTCTGCATGCAAGATGCAGTATTCTCGAGCCTTCAATCACATGCAACAACACTACTTTATCACTAGCACATGCCCCACCATTTTGCTGATAGATGGGATATTCTATTCTAGATCGTAGTGCTTAACAATAGTCAAACAATAACCTCAACTCTTCAAATAATTAGGGGAATCATGTTTTACAAATTTGTGACTTCTCATATTGTTGTACACAATATCTATTCACCAACAATTAATCTAAACTCCATTGAAGCCTATTTCATTGGTGACATCTATTAACACATCAAACACACAAGTTTATTCACGGTAATGATGGCTGCATATAGCCATGGTGGTGGAAACTCCTTCATAATGTCTCTATTGAATAGGAATCCCACAAAATATTTCTTCTTGTGGTCTTCTATAGTGGCTCTATCTTCCAATAATTTGGAACAAGAAAATAAGACTTGTACAGGAAGTTCATTCCTTTACACAATGCAGAGGCCAACAATCTGTAGACCTCGACTCTCCACCATAGAATGGATTGGGATCACCCACAACATGGGTGCAATGTAATATCAATTAAAGAAAAAATTACACAACATCAAAGGTTCATGGACACCAAAACCACTGGACCATGGTGCACAAAAATGATGGCCACGATTGCCTGAAAATAATACCACAAGCAACAAAACACCCCATTAAATTTATAGTTCAATGTTACGATGAGAATCTCCAGCAATAAAAAGCACATACATCATCTCTCTCCTATAGTGGTTGAATCATCTGAACCAAGCCTCCACTAATAATGACAACAATCTTCAATGGCATTTTTAGGAGATTCTACAATCTTAACTTCCATGGCATAAAGTTCGAGGCTCCCTCCAACAAGTGACTCCTACATACTAAGAGTTGCCATTATTGCAACTTATTGAAACAAGCTACACTCTACATTCATTGCATCAATAAGGGCTTGTCATCCTACAACCCTTCTCTTAGCATCAATAAGGGCATAAAATATGGATTTGATACCTTGTTGATTTTCTTAGACCATGGTAAGCATAATTTGCATGGTAAGAATCTCTAACCTATGATATAGTTGAACCTCAAAAATGTGTCTCTAATAATGCTAAAACCTGCTAAAACATACTGTAGACTATATAACTAACATTTGTAGGTCTGTCCTAAATCACATCACTTTTATTAAGAAGGAAAACAAAAGTAAAACATACTTGATAATTCACTGTTAAAATGAAAACAAAAACTGAGTGCATTTCCTGCAAAACCTGTTACTGCTTTTACATTAGTTCTAAACTGAAATCTACTACAGGAAAATAAAGTAAACTTTTCCCTGCATTTGTACAGTTTGTACAATGATTAATAAAACAACCAAATTGAATTTCACAGTATGTACAACCTGGATGATGTCCATACAACTTGTTTTGACAAATTGAAGATACATTATAGTCTACAAGCTCAATTTCCTTGCATAATGCCATCATATAGCCAATATAGGTTCTTTAGTTGCACTTGGTACATTAAAAATTTTTTTTAGCAGATAAAATAAATATATAAGTGTCTTGATTATAATGGAAAAAATTTATCATGCATGTTTGTGTTATTGGAATGAAATGCCAGGTTGTCAGTGTACTTGAAAGACCCAGTAGTATATTTATGCATTTCATGCATGCGTGTGGAAAAATAGTATATGGGAAGTGATCAAATTTGAATGGTGATTCTTGATTTCAATTGGAAGGGCATTTATCCCATGAGATGAAGGGAAATATAAATAATTTTACTTCAATTCAAAAGTAAAAATTAACAAAACCTTTTCACAAAAAAAATGCAAAAAATAAATATTGATCTTCCAATGTTTTACAATTTTAAACAATTGAGCATTCTTTAATAACTACATGAAAAAATGATATATTTTCAAGAAAATTGATTTTGAACACATTAATTTTTCATATATGTGGCATTAATTTTACAGTTAAGTAACATTCCAATTATTCTATTCTATTGTATTTTTTTGAGTTAGAGCACACTTCATTATACAAAAAAACTACTTGGACTATGTGATAACCATATTGGAGCATCCACGTGATCTTATGCATAGTATAGGATGTAGTAACTAGATATAGCCTTGAAGAAAAACTATAACCATGAGAGAATTACTTAGTGTTATATGCACAAAAGGAAGCCACTAAGCAAAACTAGGCTATAATAAACATACAACCAAATATATATATATATAACCAACCAATAACTCAATTCAATCAGAGAGAGGGAAACAATCCAAGATTGAGAGATGTAAGAATGATGGGGATTGGGAACCTAAGAAAAAATAATACACAACTCAGTAAACATTAAAAAAAATCCTACATGCCAAGCAAGTTACCAATGCTAGCATAACCAGGGTCCTAGCATCAAATTTTGTTGTTCAACACTTGTCATGATAGCATACAAGTATTGGATGGAGGGGCAATGGAATCAAGCCTAAGTAAACTGAAGCCTTGAAACTCACTCCATGTCTAAGTCTCAACAATCTGCATTTTAAATTGAACCAAAACACCAAAATAAGTTTATTAATGGCTAGATTTGAGAAAGTTCTAGGTGTGAGTAATTAAGGTCTCGAGGCTCTAGAATTTGTTATGTTTTGCACTAGTCCATAATTCAGTGAATAGGTAGTCACACGTAGGAAATTTAAGTAATTTAATGAAAACAATTAATGTGTATACCTCTATGTCGAAACCATCTTCCATGCTGATGCAGGCCACTACCTTCCTTATTGTCTTACCAATAGGCATGATAATGAAGAATATGCCCTAAAATTATGGACTTCACCTTCAAACAATGCCTTGCAATCACATTGGTAAGGAGTGATATGAATATCACAACAATCCAATGTGTCAAATCTCTGTTGAATGTTTCAATTCAAGACTTATATAGTAAATTTAATATAAGACTTACTTATTATAAGACTCATTTTGAAAGAATTATCCTTAAAAGGAACTCAATAGATATGGTTCATGATCTCTTTTTTTACTCGTGATTATGTGAATGGATATTGCAGGTAACAATGGGGGTCACAACAGTGCAGAAACTAGTAACGATGGACAAATCATACTGCCTCTACTCATTGAAGTACCTTATATTCCTATAGAGGAATTGAAAGAAGCAACATATAACTTTGGTCCAAAATCGTTGATTGGAGAGGCTTCCTATGGTCAAGTGTACTATTATACTTGTTATGATTTTGAATTGCTTGACACTGAGGGTTCCTATGGTCAGGTCGTACTACAACCATTAAGAAGCTTGACATAATCAAGCAACTCGATTAAGAATTCCTTGCACATGTAAGACATTCTAATGTTAAACTAAAATGCTTTTATTTTAAGCTCACCTATTTTGCTGTTCCTTTTAATTCTAATATGTCAACAAATAAATCCTAAGCCCACATATCTACTTTTACTTGCTCACATGGATTTTGTAATATTATTTTAAATATTATTGTACGTGTCCACGGTCTCAAGATTAAAACATGAAAATGTATTGGAACTTTTTGGATATTGTGTTGAGGGCATCCTTCGTGTGCTTGCATATGAGTTTGCAACAATGGGATAATTGCATGATATTCTTAATGGTATGTGGGAAAATGCCACACAGGTTTGTGGTTGTATTATTCTTTATTGCATGCATGAATTTTGTAGGGTTAATGGATACTTTTAAATTTGCAATCTGGCTCCATATTGTTTTTCATTACCCTAGCTGCAAATAATAAATATGCTATATGAAGAAAATTTCTTTTAATGAAAGTCTAGTTTTTCAGTTATGTTCTAACATGTAATCAATGCAATATGAGTAACCAAGTGCTCATAGGTTTGTCAATCATTTAAAATTTAAAAAGGCAGAGGATGTGATGACTCCGATGTCACTTACGTTGATATGTGAAAACTTGAAAAGTAATGGAAGAGTAGAAACATATTTTCAGACTCAGTAGCTCACTTTGGATTGAGGTAAAAATATCAATATGAACTAAATCTCTACTAGTTCTAACTTCTAGGCATTGAATTAAGGTTGGGATGGGGTACCATTCCAGATGAGGATAATTTATGATCAAATCAACAAGAATACTAATGTTTGATTTGTTCTAGATGTTCAGAATGAAAATGGTTTACCTGAATATTATCTAAGCCTTTTCAAGCTAGCATTTCATGCTTTTGATTGAAATTTCAATATTAAATTATTGGGCTAAAAATTGAAATTAAATCTACCTTCAATACATTCTTTCCTTGACAATAAAGTCAATTCAATTATATTACACGTTTTGCTCGATTGCAATGTGTTCTACACTAGTGACAGTGTAGACAGATGGCTAGTCTTGGCCTTATTTGTGAGAAATATGATGATGAATGCGCATAGACTTGTTAGGATTTTGAAGGAAAGAAGTGGAACTACCTTGGTGTAAAAACCTATGCATGTTTATATTTACGCAAATAATCTTGTTATTTTGTTTCAACACATTCTATGCAAAGCCTTTCTTATTTTAAAAATTACTTTTATTTTTCTGTTTTAAGGGGTGAGGGGTGGAGCTAGGCAATGCTATTCATTTCTTACGTTCTCTTAGATGTAGAGTTGAAGTAACAGAGATCAATGTGAAAATGTTAGATATTAAATCTTGTATTTTTTCTATTATGATTGATCTTCTTCTCATTGTACATGTTGGTAGGGCTTTATCCTCAAAAATGGTTATTATCCAATGCATTACCGTTTAAAATTATCAAGACGATCCTGCAAAGAGAAAAATTGAAAATGAAATGGGTGAGTAGAATAACTCTACATGGATATTAATTACATAGTCCCTTTGCTATACATTTCCTTGAATTTGTCATATTTTGATCGTGCAACAACACCATTGCAAAGAAGTTGGATGGAAGGTAGCTGCGTATTCTTGTTGGTCTCTTCATTTCATGTATATTTTGCAAAGATTACTGTAAGTACTCAATTGTTCTATATTTTGTGGAACATTAATCAGCAATATAGTATTTTGTGCTTTTGTTAGAATATCTGGAACTTTTTTAAAAACACCAGTTTTACAAGGCAATGGGAATAATCTGGGAATGACTGGAAACCGTCTGATATGCATTAAGGTATCTAATATTTGCAGCCATGCATATAGAAGGTGAATTAGTAGTTTTGTTTTTAGTTAGATGAAGATGTAGAACATGTAACTTTTCCAAGATTCCACTAGGGTTGTGTTAGCTTAGGCCAGGTTTAGGGAATATGAAGGTTTCTTGGCTGTGCATAAAAGTTGTGGTAAAGGTTACCCTGTCACATACCCCAATTTTGTAAAATAATGTTATCTTATTTTGATTTTATTCCCAGACATTATGTTAAATTTAATGCCAAGTGGAAAATGATGACTCAGCAGAGTCAAGGATGTGTAATGTAATTCTGAATATTTAATTTTCAATAAATAAAAGTGGAGACAGTAGCTTGGGAGAGCTGTTAAAAAGAGTGTTACTAGTCAAGTTGGTGGAAGGAACTAGGTGGAGAGCAAAAATACAAGTGGCAGCATCCTCAAACACTTCCTTTGTTGCAGGTGGCAACTTCACTACATTTGGGGTGATGATCCCCCAAGAAAGTGGGATCAGAGTATGTGGCTTAATTAATGACAACTAACCCAAAAATACCTAGGAAATCTTATCAAAAGTGCCCCATGTAGAGAGCTGGGGCTGCTCAATCCAAGAGAAGAATCATTTAGGTGAATGCACTTCAAGGAATTCATTGGGAAGGGAAATTGAAAGGAAGGTGTTTAAGGGTTAAAACTGCAGGAAGTTGATCTAGTACAGTTTGGCAGCTGAAAGAACTTACTGCACTATGCAGAGTTGGTATTGAGTCTTAGGACTGGTACTTTGTTGATTGTTCCACCTATTTCCAGCCAAGTAGACTAGAACAGGCTCGGGGGTCCTGAGAAGTCGTTGTTTGAGCTCTCTCCAGGAGTTGGTAGGGAGGAACGGCCTCCCATTGTTGTTTTCATCCAGATTTAAAGATCGGTTCCATTACCTTTTAATTTTTGTGTTTTAGTTTATCTCTGTGTATGAGAAATTATTGAAAAATGTTGTGTTATGATGTGTTGAAATCTCTTAGTTATTGTAGATTGAATCTGTACTATTATGAAAGATAAATCCTACCTATGTTTTTCCCCATCTTGAGTAATCCAGATCGTACTCTAGAACAGGTAGTTTTTTTAAGTAGATGAAGTATCATAGGATTAAAAATCAATCGAATATTTATGTTTACAGAGTAACTAAATGTTACTTCTCAGTAGATAGTTGTTTTCTAGAAAGATTATTAATTTGCTTTGTGGACATGTTATCAGAAATAGACTATGTAAATAGCATGTTAGTACAAAACAATACTCATATTATTGATTGACATTAGTATGCTTAACTTTATAAATTATTTTCTACACAGTTTCTATTTCCATAAACTATACTTTTACATTGAAAATAGAAGAATTAGTTTTATCAGTTGAAAGTTAATAGTTTATGTTAAGAAAAGATATAAAAATAATACTGATAGCTTTACTTCTTCTATTAGTGACAACTATCTTCTTGCATCTATCTGAACTATAGTTAAATAATATGAAAAAGGTTACAGTAGTCCTTACTTACCTTTAATAGCTAAAGGAGAGTAGTAACTTAGGGTTTTAAGTTAATATTATAAACTATGCTCATATTTTTGCAGACAGTGTAATTATAAAGAATACTGATAGGTAAGAAGGTTCTTTATTTTTTTTGTTCCCGAAAGTAAGTCTATAGAAATATTTGAATTAACTAACACAAATATTATAGACTATTTTTAGTCGTAATCACTATATAAATAAGAACCAACGTAAAATTAAGAATATAAATTATACTTAAACAATAGTATTATAAATATGAATAATATTATTATTATTGTTAAATAGTGACAATTATAGATTAATAATTTATAAAACAAATTGAAGAAAAACTGTACAATAGTAATAAAAGTTACAAAATAATAATATAATAATCAATATCCTATTTAAGATAAGAGGGAGTAAACCTGTCAGATCCCTGCATGTCCATCAATATATAAATCAATAAAATAACAGGGTATAGATAAATTCATTTTCTTCTAGTACGCCCTTTATGAATAAAAATGAGAGAGACATTTATTTAATAGGCATTTGATCATATACAAGAGTTATTTTTAACTAAAGAACTAATAAGGAGATCCTCCTGTACATGTGCCTTTAGCCTTACTTATCTCCAAAAGGAAAATATTTAAGTACCATGTTCTGCAACCCAACATATTAGGCTCAAAATTGCCATAGCATTACAATCTAAGTGACTTCGTAAGAGACTTTAAATACAAATCTTTTCATTAACAAGTAAACTAGCATTATGAGGACAGATTAGTCATTACTGCACATAATATACCATTTTAATGGAACTCCTATCCAATCGTCAATAACAGAATATTAAAGGAAGATAAACACATAAGACACAAACATAAAAAACACCAGAGTACGTGGTTCACCCAATCCTGGGTTACATCCACCAAACTGTCACATCGTGTGACATTTATTTCATTAAAATGTTACAATCTCACAACATAAATGTTGCCATACTTTTCTATCTTTTCTGCATACTCTTTCACCTAGAGCATCTCTCTATAAAGCTACCAGAACTTGGTAATGAATCAATACACTGAAACTCAGTCTTATGTATGAATAGAATAAATCTTGTAATAGTTTCTAGGTCGTAACCTTCCTTTAGCTTATGAGGTCTTTAACAAAAACATGAAGACCTAGTTAAGGGATAAGATGCCTCCCTGATAACCTGGTCAATTCACAACAGTTAGTTATATGTAAGCAACAGAAATTTAAATGCAAGGACTCAGCTCCATTGCCATTCCTACTTAAAGTATAAGATGCTGCCCTGATAACCTGGTTAATTCACAACAATCAGTTATATGTAAGCAACAGAAATTTAAATGCAAGGACTCAGCTCCATTGCCATTCCTTCCTCCAACTTGCGCAGACCATAAATGATGGAGGCATGAGTTTGTATACTTCAAAGAATAAACTAATCAACACAAAAAGAAAATAACGCAATGACTTCAGCGATTAAGATAGGTACACCTGTCTTCTAAAAACTGCTAAAGAGTTATAGTACCCTACCGAGTCAAATCACAAGCTATTCCATAAAAGAGTGTCTATTGAAGAAATCAGTTATTATTTTCCAAACGCTTCTGATAGTGGGCCAGTAGAGCGATTTTCCCAGCGCCCTCTTATATATGAAAATCACAGCGATATATAAACAAATCACGGTGCTCTCTTCTATCTACAAATTGCAGACCTCTCAGAAAATTTCAGTGTTCTCTTCGATCTGCAAATCGCAGACCTCTCAGAAAATTTCAGTGTTCTCTTCGATCTGCAAATCGCAGACCTCTCAGAAAATTTCAGTGCTCTCTTCGATCTGCAAATCGCAGATCTGGAGCTTACGAGTTGTATTCATATGAATTCTCTGATTTTTGACCTCTCATGATTATAATAACAGAACAATCATATTACTCAGCCTTTCTCGATACATATTTCAATGCTTTTGTTGACTGTATCGGACTTATAATTTTGACGCCTTACGCTATGACCTAAATCTGTTAGATCACACACTGCGTGCAGCAAGAATTTGTGAGGAAACGAAATTGTGAGAAAATGAACCACTGACAGGGCCTAAACAGCATGGTACCGGAGAGTGAAGGAGAGAACTTGAAGCCGTTAGTCACTACACTAAGAGGCTTCACAAGACAAAGATGTGGTTCCAATAGAACCTAGATCTAACTCCAAACCAGTGCGCAGTTTGTGACAATTACACAAACGACTCAATTCAATCCTAAAGGTAGTTTTTCAAACTGACACGCAAAGGGTGTACGCTTTCATTTATGAAGATGTAAAAATTTCCTATCACATAAGTAGGATCTGAACCATAAGATGTTCAATTTTTTCAAGTAGAATCATACTTGCATAACCAATCAATAGGGTTAAGACCTAACCTTTCTCTCCAATCAGTTGCGGACACTGCAAACACATAGCGGCTGCAACAATTTCTGGTTCATTTTCTTTTTATCAACCGCATCTATCCAAACAAAACATGGGTTCCTTCCCTCCTTTCCCAATGTAGACAGAAACAAACTTAGGTCGAGAGCGCTATTTCCCCAAAACACATCCAGCCACCACAAAATCGCAGGCTTTCAGCACTTGATGTTGGACTCCTCTAAACAGGTGAAGAGATCCTTCCTTTTTTTTTTCCAACACAAAGATACGTCCCCGCTAATAAACATCGATCTCTCTTTCTATTTTCTTCCTGAAACCTAATATTTGAAAATCATGCCATCCCCTTCAATCCTTTTCGACTGCCCAAATATATAATGGTAGAACCATAATTAATGATTATGGATTTCTGGTAACGCCTCCTTAGCATGCGACTATGATTCAGGGTAAGCTGAAACCCCCGATACTCAACGTGTCTCCCAGGTCAAATTAAAACCTGGAAAGAGATTAATGCCTGCATAATCAGAGGCCGTTACATAATTAGTGGCTGTAATGGTTTTCCAACATCTCTCCCAGGTCAAAGGAGAACTTGGAAATAAATTAATGACTGCATAATTAGTGGCCGTAATGCCTGCATAACCAGTGGCCATTGCATAATTAGTGGCCGTAATGGTTTTCCACACCTCTCGCCTACTTCCACAATCAGAGGAAATTCAATATAGGAAATAATACATACATCCATATATGTAATTGTTTTTCGACATAATCTCCAATTACATGGATACGCTCTCGTGTATGCAAGGTTATTTATATATATTTTTCTAGATATTCCTTTTAATATATATATAAATCTCTGATATATATTTATCAACATGAAATAATGCTTCACCATTATGCGCCAAATCACTCTGCATAACCTCGTACATATAACTTAGGTAGATATGGTGATAAGCTTATCCTCAATTTAATATATTAGGATAAGGGTTTTGCTCCACTATTCACTCAGATTATATGCATATATAAGCTTATGGAATTATGTGCATGTATGATATCACATATCTATTATGTTCATAGCAAAACACATAGATCTCTACTAATATAGCGAAAAGGACTAAGCTGCCTTTGATACGTAGGCAACTATGTAGACTTACTTTGTTCCTTAGTAACCCACCAATATCATAGAATCAAATAGGCGTGTAATGGGAATACTACATCCTTGCCATAATATATGACTAGATTCTCTACTTGGTTAGCTTATTCCAACTACAACATGGAAGATTGGGCCCTACCATTATGTGCAGGTCTCCTTCTTATATATATATATATTTAATACAATTCTTATATATATTTAAAACAAGAAGTTCCTATTTGTTATATATATATATATATAGTACCCATATATATATATATGAAATGTACATAAGCAACAATAATGCTCTCCTATATATGTTCTATATATATATATATATATATATATATACCTAAAGTTTCTTTTTAATTTAATCTTTTTCAGTCGTTTGTTCCTTATGGTTAAGTTATGCCATTGTCTTTATGCTTCCTACGTCTTTAACTCATGTAGGTTGCAAGAGTTGTTTCCGGTGGGGCCTTGGCCTTGAGCCCTCACCCGAAGACAAGTACAATAACATTCTATAACATAAATAACTAGGTGTGTGAGAGGGACATTACATCCTCTCCCCCTTAAAAATAACACCGTCCTCGGTGTTCCTCTTTTCCACCAATTTCCTTCTTCCATCATGTCGTCATTTTTGTTTTCGTCATTTTCATCTTGATCCTCTGTGATCTTTCCGTATTTTCTCAAGTCGCTATCGTTCAGGACCTGCAGTTCCCTGCAACAAGTTCAAGTCTAGCTCAATTTTCTTCAATACTACATGTATAAAATTATAATTCAACTTTAAACATAAGCCATAGATCCCCTTTGCATTGTAATAATCTGCAGTTAATGGGATACTTTGCAGTTTTTACTGGCACCACAATACCCAATTATTTTTATAATGCAATAAAATTAACTTACTACCCTTTGGATGTTGGTTTGATCTCCAACCTTTCGATAGTCGTGTCGTTCTCGACCTGAGAAAATCCCTTCCTCACATTACCAAATAGTTACTTGGACATTTGTCAACACGTTTTACATTCGTTTGATTTTCCAAACTCTCTTGAGTTTCTTTTTCATGTTCTGGTGTGGACTTACAATAATTCTGAGGTTACTCTCCTTAGTGACATCAAACATCGTCCTGTCTTTTCAGATGTCCAAATTTTGCCTAGGTCTTTTGCCACACCACATGCCTCACACCAATGTGCTCACATGGCAATCTCTTGCTAACATCATTGTGCTCCTGCAGCATGTATGCCTAACACCAGTGTGCTCATGCGGCAATCGCTTGCCTAACACCACTGTGCTCCCGCGGCATTCCATTTTTTTTTTCTCATTCGTATTTAGCATAAATTTTAACCTTGACCATTTGTAACGCACACTCCTTGGTGCTTAGCACGACTTTACTGAATCGGCTACATTGTTAGTCAGATAAGTCATTGTTAACCATAATTTCATTAATTAATCATTAGCATTTCATAAGTTACAGTGATTTTACAATCGTTTTTGAGTTATACCACCCTGTGAATCATCCAAAATAACTCCGTACTCATTTTCTGAGAAATCGAGCGCAGCTTGTATGTGCAAGTGGATTTATATACCATAGTGTACTTGGATCATGTCCACGGTTATGCTTGAGGTAAAATTCTGCAATATCAGTATATAAACATCATAATCCACAATTAATCCTTGGTTTATAAAACCTCAAAATTCGACAATTTATAATAAGGAAAAAAAAAAAAAACATCACCCTTTTCTAACCTCAAGATTTAAACCAGCAAATATTTTTACTAACCGTCAATACCGGCTGATAGAATTTCTTGCATAACACTGCACCATTAGTATATCACTTTCAAATCCTAATAGCAATCGAACATATCTACTCATATGTCTTTGGGATGGTTATGAGCGAACGGACACTTCAATCTTACGATATCTAATTCTATCTGCCCATTAGTATCTTTCTAGAGGAATGGTATAAATATCAAGAGGACTCATCTTTTTGGGTAGGCACCCTCCTCTATGCATACACTGGTAAACATGCTTTCCAGGATAAGGTTCATTGAGGTTAGCAGTAGGCTTAAAATACCATTTTTCCTCAATCGACCTAGAACAATTATCATAAACAAGTAATAGGTCACTTTTATCATGGTAAATTTTTTTTTAAGAGTTCGAGAATGATGATTTTCTTCATATATTGCATTCACGATGCTTCGCATATTTCATGTCTCGATTCCTATGCATATTTGTGATAATAATTCAAAGTATGTGCAAGATGTACTTACCCCTTGATAACATCCATCTTCCTCATTGTAACAGCCCGAGGTTACCTAAAAGTAACTTTGCATATACCTAGCATAAAACTATCTTTGTCTAGTATGAAAAACTAAGATGCTTTAATCATAAACTATTCATTCATTTAAATTAATAAGCATTCAAACTCATACATAAGTGTTTGTTTATCCCTCTTGAACTAAGAAGATGATTACCTCTCTACATGTACATTTTACCCTACTTATATTGTGTAAAGGAGAACAAGTACCCTCAGTATATCCATCTCAGCAATCAAAACACATTGGACTGAAATATTTTCATGATATCACAATTAAAGGTATCCTCAACAAATATTAAATCTCTACATTGGAAAGAGAATGTATAGTCACTGCAAAATGTGTCTCCATACTAATATGTTCTTTATGTAAAAGCATAATGAACCTTTGATTCCAATATCCCTCCCCATGAATTCGTGCACACACACTCATTCATTCTATATTAACATAAACATAGTCATGTAGGCATCATATACGAGGTGTCATTCTTCTTACCTTCTCGCGATTTCTCATATACTGAGAGAGGGCCTTTACATTTTCAACAAGAGATCCATATATTACTAAAGGTATCCTTAGTAAGCATGCCCCAGCATGGAACAAAACTCTTAGTAAGCTCAAGGAATTCAAACTTGATTATATGAAGGAAATAAAAATCAATTCAACATCTCACTTTTGTCAAATCTATAACATTTGACTGAATACTTTCCTAACAGACATAACCATTTCACAATAATAGATACTGCGTCGAGTCATAATATAGTAAGCCTTTAACTTTTGTAAATAGTTTCCAAGGGAAGAGTCCACACTTAAAAGGATCATAAACCAGATATTATCCCAATTTTCATACCAGATTTGACCCGCAAGATTTAAAGGCACAAAGACACAGCCTAGATAACATTGCAGGAAAAAAAAACCCTAATCTGCATGGTCTAGGTTTTTCAAGGTCACATGATGGGAACACCATATAGGTCAGGCATAAATCAACAAACACATAAGCTAAATTCCAAAATCGCAAACCCAGAAGGTGAAAATCGTAGTTTACAAAACAATGAGGGAGTTTAGCTCCATATTAATGAAATGCACTCCCATCTTGAAGCAAGTAACACTCAAATATAAGTCAACATCCAAATCACATAAGCACACTCGAGAGTTGGATATCTATCAGGAAAATTTAAGGAGAATGAAAGTCCCAATCTACACATCATGGACAGAGGTTTCACATATGATCTAAGTCATATGACACAATGTTTTAAGCCACTTCAGATCTACCTAAATGGTTCGAATCCATCACGTATATAATTTAAAGAATCAATAATAAATAAATAAACACAGCTAAGTTCCGATCCAACCTGGACGGTTCCAATCCATCGAAACTATACAATGAGTAGATCGATACTCGCATTAATTACCCAGCGATCTCAAATCAAAATGCATAGTGAAGTATCAATCGGGTAAAGTGCATCTAAGGTTTATCTTAATTCCACAATGAGATCTAATTGAGAACATATAAATCTAGATTCACCCTCAAATAAACAAGCAAAGTTCTCCAAAAAGTTAGCAGTGTTTACAGAACATTGCAAAACATCCACTATACTTAATAGCTAAGTTTACCCGTTCTATACTTTCAAATCATCTGATAATAATTAGCAGGTTAATTACCAAATATTATATGAGAATTTCGTTCCTGTTTCATACCCAGTTTCATACCCTTTGACTGTTATGCTATTCCTGAAAATAGCTACCGATGGTGAGTAGCTCGAGTCTTCAATTAATTTCTCTCCTTCGATCCTTGAGGCCCGCTTGGATAATTAAGTTCCCTCGTTCGTCATTTCCATGCATCCACAAAACTATTATGCCAGTTAGTCTTAAACATGTTCATACTCTCTAACTTCATGTTGAGCCCAAAATATGCACGAGTGTTGTCACTCCAGCTCTGATACCATATGTCATATCCCCGCATGTCCATCAATATATAAATCAATAAAATAACAGGGTATAGATAAATTCATTTTCTTCTAGTACGCCCTTTATGAATAAAAATGAGAGAGACATTTATTTAATAGGCATTTGATCATATACAAGAGCTATTTTTAACTAAAGAACTGATAAGGAGATCCTCCTGTACATGTGCCTTTAGCCTTACTTATCTCCAAAAGGAAAATATTTAAGTACCATGTTTTGCAACCCAACATATTAGACTCAAAATTGCCATAGCATTACAATCTAAGTGACTTCGTAAGAGACTTTAAATACAAATCTTTTCATTAACAAGTAAACTAGCATTGTGAGGATAGATTAGTCATTACCGCACATAATATACCGTTTTAATGGAACTCCTATCCAATCATCAATAACAGAATATTAAAGGAATATAAACACATAAGACACAAACATAAAAAACACCAGAGTATGTGGTTCACCCAATCCTGGGTTACATCCACCAAACTGTCACATCCTGTGACATTTATTTCATTAAAATGTTACAATCTCACAACATAAATGTTGCCATACTTTTCTATCTTTTCTGCATACTCTTTCACCTAGAGCATCTCTCTATAAAGCTACCAGAACTTGGTAATGAATCAATACACTGAAACTCAGTCTTATGTATGAATAGAATAAAGCTTGTAACAGTTTCTAGGTCGTAACCTTCCTTTAGCTTATGAGGTCTTTAACAAAAACATGAAGACCTAGTTAAGGGATAAGATGCTTCCCTGATAACCTAGTCAATTCACAACAGTTAGTTATATGTAAGCAACATAAATTTAAATGCAAGGACTCAGCTCCATTGCCATTCCTACTTAAAGTATAAGATGCTGCCCCGATAACCTGGTTAATTCACAACAATCAGTTATATGTAAGCAACAGAAATTTAAATGCAAGGACTCAGCTCCATTGACATTCCTTCCTCCAACTTGCGCAGACCATAAATGATGGAGGCATGAGTTTGTATACTTCAAAGAATAAACTAATCAACACAGAAAGAAAATAACCCAATGACTTCAGCGATTAGGCTAGGTACACCTGTCTTCTAAAAACTGCTAAAGAGTTATAGTACCCTACCGAGTCAAATCACAAGCTATTCCATAAAAGAGTGTCTATTGAAGAAATCAGTTATTATTTTCCAAACGCTTCTGACAGTGGGCCAGTAGAGCGATTTTCCCAGCGCCCTCTTATATATGCAAATCACAGCGATCTATAAACAAATCACGATGCTCTCTTCTATCTACAAATCGTAGACCTCTCAGAAAATTTATGTGTTCTCTTCGATCTGCAAATCGTAGACCTCTTAGAAAATTTCAGTGTTCTCTTCGATCTGCAAATAGTAGACCTCTCAAAAAATTTCAGTGCTCTCTTCGATCTGCAAATCGCAGATCTGGAGCTTGCGAGTTATATTCATATGAATTCTCTGATTTTTGACCTCTCATGATTATAACAACAGAACAATCATATTACTCTGCCTTTCTCGATACATATGTCAATGCTTTTGCTGACTGCATCGGACTTATAATTTCGATGCCTTACGCTATGACCTAAATCTATTAGATCACACACTGCGTGCAGCAAGAATTTGTGAGGAAACGAAATTGTGAGAAAATGAACCACTGACGGGGCCTAAGCAGCATGGTACCGAACAGTGAAGGAGAGAACTTGAAGCCGTTAGTCTCTACACTAAGAGGCTTCACATGACAAAGATGTGGTTCCAATAGAACCCATATCTAACTCCAAACCAGCGTGCAGTTTGTGACAATTACACAAACGACTCAATTCAATCCTAAAGGTAGTTTTTCAAACTGACACGCAGAGGGCGTATGCTTTCATTTATGAAGATGTAAAAATTTCCTATCACATAAGTAGGATCTGAACCATAAGATGTTCAATTTTTTCAAGTAGAATCATACTTGCATAACCAAGCAATAGGGTTAATACCTAACCTTTCTCTCCAATCAGTTGTAGACACTGCAAACACATAGCGGCTGCAACAATTTCTAGTTCATTTTCTTTTTATAAACCGCATCTATCGAAACAAAACATCGGTTCCTTCCCTCCTTTCCCAACGTAGACAGAAACAAACTTAGGTTGAGAGCGCTATTTCCCCAAAACACATTCAGCCACCACAAAATCGCAGGCTTTCAGCACTTGATGTTGGACTCCTCTAAACAGGCGAAGAGATCCTTCCTTTTTTTTTTCCAACACAAAGATACGTCCCCGCTAATAAACATCGAGCTCTCTTTCTATTTTCTTCCTCAAACCTAAGATTTGAAAATCATGCCCCCCCCTTCAATCCTTTTCGACTGCCCAAATATATCATGGTAAAACCATAATTAATGATTATGGATTTCTGGTAACGCCTCCTTAGCAGGCGACTATGATTCAGGGTAAGATGAAACCCCCGATACTCAACGTGTCTCCCAGGTCAAAGTAAAATCTGGAAAGAGATTAATGCCTGCATAATCAGAGGCCGTTGCATAATTAGTGGCCGTAATGGTTTTCCAACGTCTCTCCTAGGTCAAAGGAGAACTTGGAAATAAATTAATGACTGCATAATTAGTGGCCGTAATGCCTGCATAACTAGTGGTCGTTGCATAATTAGTGGCCGTAACGGTTTTCCACACCTCTCACCTACTTCCACAATCAGAGGAAATTCAATATAGGAAATAATACATACATCCATATATGTAATTGTTTTTCGACATAATCTCCAATTACATGGATACGCTCTCGTGTATGCAAGGTTATTTATATATATTTTTCCAGATATTCCTTTTAATATATATATATAAATCTCTGATATATATTTATCAGCATGAAATAATGCTTCACCATTATGCGCCGAATCATTCTGCATAACCTCGTACATATAACTTAGGTAGATATGGTGATAAGCTTATCCTCAATTTAATATATTAGGATAAGGGTTTGGCTCCACTATTCACTCAGATTATATGCATATATAAGCTTATGGAATTACGTGCGTGTATGATATCACATATCTATTATGTTCA